>VXAV01004455.1:18140-28637 GCA_013399715.1 Alectura lathami
TTTTGTGAGGCAGAGTCCCCAGAGTATTCCAGAGAGACTTTGATATGGAAAGTTCTGGCCTGGGGCATGCTTTCCGATGTCTTAGTATCGGGTCAATTTACACAGGAAAAACAAAGATAAGCCACAGTGTGAAATAGTTTCCTACTATTAAATCATGCATTACTGCATTTTATTTCTGATACTGTATTTTATTTATCTTCAGCTTGCAGTTTATTCTGTAGATGTGTTTATACATTGTCATGGAAGTCATTGTTCTGAGGTCTATGTGCAAAGCAGAATGTAAATGGTTTGCTTGCTGACATCAAGGTCCAAAAAAATTTGGGTTCTTGCTATTCAGTTCTATCTGCATATTCTTTTATGTCTCAGCTTCCGGTGCTGAAGCCACGGAACGGTGAGTATTTCACCTAAAAATCTTTTAGATTTTTCATGGATCTTTAGATCTGTTAGAGAATATGGTAAGCTTTCACAAGGCAGTAACATACAGGAGAGTTTGCTAATGCTTAAATTGGTGTCAGCAAGGTTCAGCCTTTCTCTAGCTCACTTGTTAACTGCTTGGTCCCTGGAATTCTGAAAGAGTTGATAACAAAAGTATGGCAAACAACCCCAAATGATATTTTGCAAGTTTCAGGGAACAGGAAATCCATCCAGCCTGTGCAGTAGTGAAAAACCATGACTGGTGCTTTAATATTCTGAAGTTCTGCTGTGCTTGCTTAATGTACAGTTCTGTATGTACCCCACTGCCATATGGCTGCCAGGATCCCACCCGTGGGTACTGAATTGTCAGAGAGCATTTGGCAGAAGCCTTTGGCCGAACTTACCTTTCGGTAAGTTGCAGCAACCAGAAAAAAAGGAATCCTCATGTGAACTATGGAGTGGAGTCTTAATGGAAGGCTTTTCTGTCGGGCTGCTCTTTTCCTTTTACCACCACAGCGGAGGGAGACAGCTGGTCAGTCACATGCTGGGTCTCAGGGAGGCAAGCAGAATTAACAGCCAGTGGAGAACTGTGTTCTTAAACTGGCTGCAGTGGAAACTTCAGAAGGGACGGGGTGTTTCAGCTCACTGATGTACAGAATATGACTTCAAGCAAGTCACTGGGTTTGTCCTGCATCTCCCATCTTATAAAGTTTCCAGGGCAGGAATCAGTGCTGAGCAGTGGGACTGTGATCCCCTGTGGGCTTCTACAGTGCAGTCCATCCAGGGAAGGCTGCTGTTACAGCATGTGGTTTTTGGGAAGGATTTGTGCGTGCACTGCATCCTTCATTTGTCACTCTGAGTTGAGAATGATGGCTTCAGCAGTACTTTGGCACAGCATTGTTCTGGACTGCTGGCTGACTTACGGTACAGGACTTAATCTCAGATGATCAGAGCACTGCGCTGTTCACTCAGAGCAAATGAAGATAACTCCGCTGCAGAGTGCAGGGTGTCTCCTCCGTAGCTCTTCTGAAGTCTGCTGGCAGCACCCTTCCAGTGCAGGTGGGAAGTTGAGCAGAGGCAGTTCAATAGCCTAAAATATTAAGAAAAACAAGCTGTTCCTGGAATTGCGTTTAAGCACTGAAAACTGAATGCAAATTAGCTAACACTTTTCAAGTAAGTTGATAGAAGTAGCTCGATTTGTGAAAGGTGTGAAATTTAAAAATGCTTCCTGTACCCTGCTGTTCGAACTTGTAATTTTTTGTCAGTTTATTTGTTTTGTGCTTAGAAATACAGGTTCTAAAAAATCGGTTACTCCTTTGCTTTCTTGTTAGTGACAAAATGGCAAATAAAATTGAAATCTCAATTTTACTGTTAAGATGTACACAGAGGGCTGCTATAACTAAAAAGAATATCATTCAATTTCCTGTAGTTGTCACTTGGATAACTATTTGGAGTATAAGGCAGCAAAGTCGTATTTGCCTCTGGCTTCGTAAGCCCTGATTGGATGGAAGGATGCATGTTTAGAGGAATAAAAAAAATCTGAAGTACTTGAGCCTTCCTCAGTTTTTTATTGGGAGTGTTCTTCAAATGAGGTATGGCTGCAGTCTGAAACAGATTCAGCTCTTCAGTTAAAACTGTTCAGTGTCTGGCATATCCCCTAAATACACAGAATAGAATTGGGGATGACTGCTAATTGGGCAATGTGATTTCTGGTAGAGAGTCTTAACAACAGATATAAATAAATTTGTTTCATTTTGAAGTAATTTTTGGTTAAAAAAATGTAATGTTCAAAAGCTTTTGAGCTTCAGACTTCAAGCAATTTTTCTTTCATAGGTTCTTCTGAGAGGAAACCAGAAAAACCAAAATTATCAAAGAAATAGCTGCCACAAAAATGGAGCCAAAAGTTGGCCTTTGCTCTCAGAGTACAGCATGCTTAGTTTTTGCATTAGTTCAAGAAAAAGGCTGAAGGGTTGACTGAACAGTATTTCACCTGAACAGGTTCTCTGAACCCAGCTGTAAGTCAAGGCTTGAGTAGTGTACTAGTGAGTATAAAATATTGACAGATAAATCAAGACTTGAACACTGTACCTGTGAGTGTAAAACACTTGATGTGCAAGTCAAGGCTCAGACCATCTATGAAAAGCTGGGAGAGACAAATGGCAGCACTCGAACACTGGCTGTTGGGAATATAAAACACCAGGGTTATGTCTCATTTCTACATTAGTTCCTGGGCACGTGTACATCACAGTTGCCAACTCAGAATGAAATACTCCGGTCTCACACTTGCCTGCTGAGATGGCAGCCACTTCAGAACTTATTTGCTGCGTGCTGTTGCCTTACAAATGAATTTCTCAGTGTGTGCTTTCATGGAAGAAAAGGAATGTTCTTTTGATACCACGACAGCTTGTATATTTTAGTATCAAATGCAATGAGCATATCTCTTGTCATTTAAATGTACATTGCATTCTTGAAGTGTCTGCTTTTCATCTGCTCTTAGGGTGACATATTTTGAGCTGGGGAATGTGTTGACCTATGCTTTCTAGAAATACTGTTTCAAGGCAGGACTGTGACTTGGTTGCCAAGCAGTTTACTGGGGCTGATGGCTCTTTTAGCTGAGCTTTCTGTGGGAGGTGTTGTTATGCTGATCAGGAGGTTTATCTTTGGGTCCCCCTTGTACATACCGGGCAAGTCAGCTGCTTGTAAGGACCCACAGCAGGATAGTATAGCATTGCAAATTCTAGGCAGAATCTGACTGATGTTTTGGGTCATGGAACAAATGTAAACATCCCTTAATTACCCAGCCTGTTTCATGGCCTGTTTCTGGTCTAGGTAAGGGTTGTGTGATCAAACCAATGGCTTGGTAAAAAGTGTGATGGAAAAAGAGCAAATATCTGTGTTGGCAGTCTTCCTGGATGCTTCCTGTCTTTAGGTAATAAAACTAGTTCTATTTGTATATTTTTATAACATATAAGTCATGGCAAAGTTTTCTTAGTTCCCTTCAATATTCGGTTGGTAACCCAAAAACGTTTACCGTCTTTCCAGTACAAGCAAGAATGTGACTTAGGGTTCTCTGCAGTCTGTGTGAGGTAACAGACATTAGCCTGTTTTGCCGTGCTAACTGAAGTTCAAGCTTAGGGACAATAAGGTAGTAAGAAAACTAAGTGATCTTCACTTAGTTGCCCTACTAGTTCCCAGTAGTTCCCTGCTTAGTTCCCAGTACAAAAATCAGGGAAGCCCAAGGAAATGACCAAGCAGCAGTATGAAAACGACAGTGCCTTTTTTGTCAAGGTGTAAGTACATTTTCAGCTGTACTTGTCAAAAGGTAAGTGTTTTCCTCAAAGAAACTTTCAGTCTTTCCTGGAAGTGTGGAGTGAAAATGCAGAGTTGATCAATGATTGGCAGCAAATAGAATGGTAGCATTCTTTTTAGACTGATAGACATGGTACTTCTGTATCCAAAGATTATCGCTGATTGTGGCTCAATTGATGGACAAAAACAAGTGTATCCCTGCTGGTCTTTAACACTAATATTATAGCTAATATTAGCAGTGTTAATTTAGGAAGGTGCTGGTTAATTTCTAACGATGACTTGAAGTGACTTGGAGGTCTGTCCCTAAGTTTGGTAACTGTTTGGTTATCTAAGGTACCACCTTAGGAGTAAGAACCCTCCATGGTGTAGTTAACCTCCTGGAGAAAATCCTGAATTCTGTTTCCGCTGATTCTGAGCACAAGTTCTGTGTATTTGACTGCATTTTGCATAAGCTGACTTTCAGACAGTCTGGGTTCTCTGTGATGCAAACTGTTGGAAGTGGTACAGGAAAAGCCAAGGTATCCCTCCTGCTGCCCGGATTAGAAAAGCACTGGGTTAGGGAGAATTCCATGCATTGAAAGGAATGGAGCTGTGCTTAGTTGCTGCTGAATAAGACCAGAGCCACTGAAAATTAAGATGGAACACAGTCTAGGTTCATCTATGGTCGCATCTATGGCTGCGCATCTACCTTGTGCAGCAGGAGGTATGGCTTCTGCAAGGGGGAGGGGGAAACAGACTGCTTAGCTGGTTAAAGACTAACTTCTTTACAAACAAATGAGGGGTGGGGTGTGGTTGTGCGTGTAAACTTGACTCCCTGAGTCTTTCCTTATTCTTGACTCTGGTATTCTCAATTTTAAGTTCTAATATTACCTAGATACATTTTTCAGCAACCCACTGGCATATTTCTAAGTTTTAACACTTCCTGCGATTTCAGCACTCAGCTTAATTTCCTACCGTCGTTCTTTCCTTCATTGTCTTTTAATCTCCGTGGTGACCTTGTTACCAGCATGTAAATGTCAAATCATTACATGAGATGGGAACTTGATTATGAATGTGACCGAGTTCTTTTGAGAACATCTCATTAAGAGTTCATCTTTCTAAAATTACTGCACTGAGCTGCTAATGCATAGCAGGTATAACTTCATACCCCTTAGTTACATCCCTCTCCTGTTGCATATTTCTAACTTACAGGCATCCTAAACTCTTCTGTTTAAGTTAGCCTTTCTGTGATCTGGGCTGAATTTAAAACAGCCAGAAGAGTGCTCACGTGGATCCTTCTTGCAGAAGGGCTGCCAAGGCAGCGCCATCAGTCTGAACTTGTAGCATTAAGAGTTGTCTAAAGAGCGTGACATAGCAACTCTTCTGCTACGTCTCCCCTTCCTCTTTTCCTCCATACATGTGATTAATACAGGGCTTAAGGGACAGTGGGGACATGGCCAAGGTTCTGTGCTTTCTGGTCCCCTGTGCTCCCCAGGTGTTAGCACCTGGACTGAAGCACTGGGGTCACATTTGCTGGCCTTTGGGTGTGCACCAGTATATCTGCACAGTTGTTTTGTGCATGGCTTTGTGCTGGGCTGTCATCACAGCTCAGGAACCGTCCAGGCGGTATGGGATAATTGTGTATGCTGTAGCTAATGCAGAATTAACACCACCTCATAAATGGGAGCAGACACAAAAGTTGCAGCCAAGACTTACAAATTCATAGGCTGAAATACCTTTACAGATAATTTATCACTGAACTTCAAATGTGTGTTTATAAAGGACCCAACACACAAACTGCTTGGCTCTGTCGGTGGAAGTGCCAGTACACACTGCTGGGTATTGAGCTGTTCAGTTCCTACTGAGCACGTGGTGTGTCCTCAGCTGTGAAAACTTCAGTGACAGCTTTTAGAATTAGGTGTCCAAATGCTCCCCTGCAATGAGGTGAGCACTCTGGACTTGTATTTCACAACAAGAGGAAGCATCTTTCAAAGAGCAGTTGAACTTAGTGGCAATTAATAATCAAGATGTCTTTTTAGATTGATTTGCGTTCTAAGGGAAGAGCTCATCTGAGGAGAGCTGAGTAAGTGAATGCTGAGGCCTCGGCGGGAGGGTGGAAGTGAGGACTCTGAGAGCCAAGATCATTGTGTAGGTTTGTGGCAGAGTATCTCACTGGAGGTTCTGGACTCTTGGGCACCACAGAGCTGCAAACAATGGATTATTTTATAACAGGAGAAAACGTCGTGAAGTTTGAAGAACTGATTGCTCTGCTTTGAAAAGGACAGCTACAGAAATGCTGCTGTTCTGCACTTACCTGAGGTACAGTCTTAGAAGCAGCAGTATGTTGACTGTATAACCTGAGAAAAACAGGCTCTGAAATGAGAAAGTACAGTAATTTGTAGATTGCTCAGAGCTGGAACTTGCACAGTGTTTCCCTGGTCCTGATACCCCCACCCACACCCCAGGAAAGCATCTCTTGTCTTTGTTGCATAGTTTTTTTCTGGGGTACCTTCCTTCCTTAGAAGGTTTCTACATCTAAATCTTCCTTAGAAGATTTCTACAGCTTTTCTAGTGCACATACGAGCACTAAAGTGCACGAAGCTTCGTTGACTGCTCTATGCAAGTGTAGGATCTTCTAGGTAAGAGGCTTTTGCAGGATTTGGGTCTCATTCTGCTTGGATAACATGAGCTAAATATTCTCCTGATTTTATTGTTCAGCTTTTTAACTCTGCTGAAAGTGCATGCTGCTTGAAGTAACACAAATACCTGTTTCTTTATTTGCCCTGTCTGTTCTTTTCCCCAGCTTAAAATGGACTGATTGTCCAGACTTTGCAAGCAGAATTGATGTAGACTTCCTGACAAGCTTTGCCTGTGCATGTAATAACCTATGTTTGCAAGTCAAGGCATGAGCAGTGTGCAGGTAACTGAAGGCAACATTTGTTCTTTGAGGACCTGTCCATTATGGTTAGGAAACATACATTGGTGTAGGCTTGGAAGAAGCTGGAGGAGTTTTTTTTTTGTTTTTTTTTTTTTTTTTTTTTTGTTTTTTTTTCATAGAATCGTAAAATCGTAGAATGGCTTGGGTTGGAAGGGACCTCAGTGATCATCTAGTTCCAACCCCCCTGCCATGGACAGGGCTGCCAGCCACTAGCTCACTAGATCAAACTGCCCAGGAACCCATCCAGCCTGGCCTTGAACGCAGCCAGGGATGGGGCATCCACAGCTTCTCTGGGCAGCCTGTTCCAGTGCCTCACCTCTCTCTCAGTGAAGAATTTCTTCCTGATGTCCAACCTAAACCTCCCCTCTTTCAGTTTTAGCCCATTCCCCCTTGTCCTACCATTATCCACCTGTGCAAAAAGTCGGTCCCCCTCCTGCCTGTAAGCTCCTTTTAAGTATTGGAAGGCCGCAATGAGGTCTCCCCGGAGCCTTCTCTTTTCCAAGCTCAACAATCCCAACTCCCTCAACCTTTCCTCATAGGAGAGGTGCTCCAGCCCTCTGATCATTTTTCTATGGAAACACTGTGTTGCTTTTGCTGCTAGTACTGGAAGATGGAAAACAGCAGAGTCTAAAGTTAGAGGTTCAAATAGAGCCAAATTTGACCACCACAGTGCCAATGGTGCGTAATTTCCACCAAGAGTTGTGGCTTGTATAATGCTGAGGCAGGCAGGAACTGGCCATCTGAGATGAGCATTTTGGTGCTTCTGTAAATACAGCCTGACATGAAAGAAGGAGGAATGAAGTTCTCTGCATCCAGTAGTTTCTGGATTTATTTATTTTTCTCAAAATCCCATGGCATCCACTTTGCATCTGCAGAGAAATCATTGCTTAAAAACAGCTTGCTTTTGCAGAAGTACTTTGGCCAGATTGAAAAAGAAGAAAAATGCAGAAGTGGAGAAGTCTTTTCTCCCCTGCTTTTCCCCCTCCCTGGAATGATTTGCGGCATGGCTAGACATAGGTCTGTCATACGTAACTATTTACACAAGTAGTGGGACTAGTGCTCCTCCCTTTCTTACCATCATGTCTGTCTTCAGGGTTTGTATCTATAGGTTTTAAACTATTTTTGCAGCACTGGGGTGCTACAGTGCCCTAATGCCTCCATGAAGCCTCCTTTACCAAAACTGGGAGGGATGCAAGTGCCATGTGGAAAATAGTTAGACTGGGATAAATCTGGAAGATCAGCATGAGCTGTGCAGAAACTCAAGCAGAACACAGGCAGAACACGGAACACAGCAGAGAAGACAGAGCAATGGTTCGTCACTGTTTTGGTGAGAGTAAAATACATACAGTGGAGATGCTATAAGCAGTTGAAGAGATGGAAGAGCAGAAGTTTGTGTCCTACTTGTCTTTTGTTATAGTCTCTAAGTAGCTGTGAGGAGTAAAGGAAGGCAGACTTGCGCATGAGTGTTTTCTTGCTGTTACAGTGCATTGCTGCCAGGTGAGACAGAAAACAAATAGCAGCCTCATCTCTGATTTTTTTCCTTGTCTTTTTTTTTTTTTTTTTTTTTTAAAAGTAGGGATTTAACTTAACCTGTCTCTGTGAAGGGTTTTTTGGCCTTTAATTCTTTACTTTGATGTCTTGGAGTCAGCAGGGCTCATGTAATAAAGCAAATTGAGAGCAAATGAGAAGATACAATTGATGTAGGGCTAACTCCTGCTTGGGCATAATTATTCCTCTGATAATAAACCAGCCACTGTGGTTTTTCTTCAATGTTGTTTGAGTGGAGTTGGCTTTATCAAGATGTTTCAGGCAAAATCCAGTCCCTGCTACATTTCCTTTGGAATTGGCTAATCACAGGGGCATTTGAGCTGCTGTATGGTGTACCCGAAGGGAAGCTATAAGCTGATTAAGAGTGCAGAAAATAAATATTTTTGTTAAATTCTAAGCAGAGAGATAAGGGCTTCCTGGAGATATGCTGAGATGTGATGTTCTTTCTTGGCATTATCAAATTTTTGGTGTAGCTGCCCCTTCTGTGCTGAACCATGATGCAATCCCATTCTGCTGTAAGAGATCTGAACTGTTGACTTTTTTCCAAGCATTCTGTAACGTACAGCTGTTGCTGCAGTGCTGGCCACAGGCTCACCACCCTTTTACAGCATATCTTAATTATTCCCAGGCAAGAGAAATGATGACTTCAGTAACCCCCATGTAAGAGCTTTAAAAGTTAATGGTCTTGAAGGTCTAGCTGTAAGCTGCAGCACAAGGAGCTATCAGACAAGTACTTTTTCTTCTAGAAGTTTCAGCTGATACTATGTGAATGCAAGTATTCTGTGAAAGTGTAATTGTTTGAAAGCTTGCAGTCAAAATGGACAGAGGAAGACAGGAAAGAGGAGATGTACTCAAGGTGGCAGAGGTTGGTGTCAAATGTTGCCCGCTAGAAAATCTCCCATTCTGTTCTTTCATCTTCCTAGGACATCTCTGAACCACCAACTAGAAGGCATCATTATAATCTGAATGAGGATACTGAAGAGCTTCATAGATGTCAAAAATGTCAGCACTAGTTGAATGACATTAAGATGGTGAATAAACAAACATAGCCACTGTATAAGTTGATGAAAGAAATCAAAATATTATTAGGACCAAGAATTTCTGGGAATTAAATAATTTTTTTCAGCAATGGAAAACATGAGTCTGTAGGGCTATCCAGCACAAGTGGTGATCATAGAATCATAGAATCGCTTAGGTTGGAAGGGACCTCAAAGATCATCTAGTTCCAACCCCCTGCTGTGATAATTCTGTCCAGTTATTCACGAGCTTTTGAAATTGGAGGCTCAATTTAGAAAGTGAAAGGGAGGCTTGGGTTTAGCATAAGCTCTTCATTGAAATTGCTTGTGGCTTTTCCTGGTTATACACAGGTTCCTTCTTTCTGCAAAGAAGTTGCTGTCATTCTGACACTGCATTCACAGTACCTCCTGACTTTTACAGTTCATGTTGCTGTAGTTACTCCCATGAGTCCTTTGCTTCTTCCAACATTTTAAACTCCTTTTATTACTTTAAATGATCAAGAATGCTTTCTGGTCTTTGGTTCCTGGGACATGTGGAACATGAACTTCCTTCTCATTCATGTCTCAATACTGTTTGCCTTTCTCTGACACACATAGATTAGAAAATCATCTAGTTTTGGAAATGTCAGTGGTTGCATACATGAGGAGGGGGAATTTGGCTGTTATGGATGGATTAGATTTTCAAAAAGTCTGTAGCCAAAGCTGTTCGGTGGCTCCTACAATTGTCACCTTGAAAGAGAGGGGGCATTATTCATATGAATGAATGTCTAATCAAGGAACAAAGCAAGTATCAGTTTTGTGAACAGAGGGAGGTCATCAGGGAAATACCATATCAGTCAGTACTGGTGTACATGCTGGTTTTTTGAAAAAGCATTTTAACTACTCTGGAATTTTTTTTTTTTTTAAATGTCAGGATGTCATGGATACAAAACAAAAAAACAAAAGTCATTTAAAAATGTCTGCACAGGAGCAATCTATCCAAGGTATTCCATGAAACCCCCTAGTACCAGATCTCAACAGTGTCAGAACGTGTAGGGAGCTGCATGCTGTCGCAGTCCCTTTGTGTCTGCTGTTGGCTAATGCTGGAGATAAAGGCACTGAATGGACCTTTGGTCTGACCTCATCCAGCAGCACTCCTTGGCTGTTAAACTTGGATACAGCCTGATTCCTGTTTAATTTCAGCTCTGGCACATGGAGCTGTAGAAACAAAAGTGGTCAAACATCTGGGTAGATTAACTTTTAGAAATATTTGCCTGCTTCAAATAATACACCACACAGCCAATTCATGCCCCC
>VXAV01004455.1:28664-80812 GCA_013399715.1 Alectura lathami
CAACCCCCTACTGCTGCCTGCCACCCCCACAAAAAGAGACTGAAGAGCAGTGCCACCTCACGACAGGTACGTAACAGATGGATAACCGTTCTGCCGTGGTCACAACTGCCATTTTACTCAACCGCAGCATCCGTGTCAAAGCTGATGTATTGTAGGGGGAATCTTAGTCCCCTCTCAGGGGTTGCCCAGGCAAAGTAGTTGTTAAGATTTGACAGTTGATGTAATCCTTTTGGATTTCAGCAGAGCTTTTGGTATTTTCTCAAAATGTCTAGCTGTATGCTGGACAGACACACAGTGAGACAGGGGAGCAGTTGACTGACGGGTGAGACTCAGAGGGTTACAGTAAGCGGGGTTACATCAGGCTGGCAGCCCGTCACTAGTGGGGTTCCGTGGGGCTCCATTTTAGGGACAGTTCTCATTAATGTTTTCATAAATGACTTGGATACAGGGCTTGAAGGTACATCAGGTAAGTTTGGAGATGATCCTGAACTGGAAGGAGCTGCTGACTCCTTCAAGGGCAGAGAAGCCTTGCAGAGAGATCTGGACAAATTGGAAGGCTGGGCAATTGCCAATTGCATGAAGCTGAACACGAGCAAGGTCTGGATCCTGCACCTAGGATGGGGCAGCCCTGGCTCTGTGCACAGACTGGGGGACAAGAGGCTGGAGAGCAGCCCCAGGAAAGGGACCTGGGGGTTCTGGTGACAGCAAGTTGGGTCTGAACAGCAGTGTGCCTTGGAGCCAAAAGGGCCAACCGTGCCCTGGGTGCCCCAGGCCCAGCGCTGCCAGCTGGGCGAGGGAAGGGATTGTCCTGCTCTGCTCTGCCTGGTGCGGCCTCACCTCGAGCACTGGGTGCACACAATCTCAGAAGGACATAAAACTGTTAGAGAGCATCCAAAGGAGGGCTATGGGGAAGGGTCTGAGGGCAAGGCACGTGAGGAGCGGCCGAGGCTCCTTGGTTTGTTGGGCCCAGAGCAGAGAGGGCTGAGGGGAGGCCTCATGGTGGCTACAGCTCCCTCCCAGGGACTGGAGGGGCAGGTGCTGAGCTCCGCTGACTGGGAACAGTGACAGGGTCCGAGGGAATGGCATGGAGCTGTGTCAGGGGAGACTGCATCCTTGTTTTTATTTGAATGCATTAGCCTATATCTGATAGTTGATAATCGGTACTGGAACAGGTCCCAGTTGCTTTCCTGATAGGAATCAAATGCCTAACGATCCCAGTTGTGTGCTTCATTAACCGGTGGTCAAAGTAATATGAAGGTGAATTGATCTTTCTAGAGCTGAAGCTACCTCATTTTTACTACTAGTCTGCTTAGAAAAAGGATTTTTGAGATTCATGAATTCTTGATTTAAATTCTGAAGTGTTAACCCAAAACTGATCCACAGGAGGCATTTTGCACCCATTCTGCTGAGTGGTGCATCAGGATAATCCTGACACTGTGAGATGTTAGTTCCCTGTATTCTGGTGTCTCCTCTATAAAATATCCTCCAACGAGGGAAATGAAACAGCGTGTGTGACTTAGGTGACTATTGTCCCCATTGAAAGTAAAATAGTGGTCTCTTATGTGTTTGTAGAATCATCATGGTTTCGTAAATATTTTTTTCTCCTAATCCAGGAGGAGTATTGCACACTCCTGATTTGTACCTCCCTCAGTCCTGTTTCATGGTTAGGTAAGTAGCAATAGGCTTTCTCCTAGGACACCTAGCTTTTCTCTGCTCAAGCATGAAGGGAATACTTTATTTTCTGTCTAATTTAATTGCCCTGCAGAACAGTTGCGTAGTAAACCATTTCTTCTGAATCAGGGCTCAGCACAACCCCATACTACGCAGCACATTTACTAGCCGTGAAGACTTTAGGAGATGTTAAGGATTCATTGTGCAGCTTAGAATTAGAGTGTTTTTACCATCCTTTGGCTACCTGGCAATAATACATGCAACCTTCAACCAGTGCTGTCAGTGCAGGGATGGACTGTGTGGCCAAATGAGCCCCTGTGCTCCTGGAGGCGTGAAGTGCGAGACACCAAGGCAGCCACAGCTGACTGTCTAGCTGTGGTCTGCCACAGGCCTAAGACTAGTGTTGCTCTCTGAGAAGTCTAGGTCACTTTGAAGATAAACTTACTGCTATTACCCTGTGAGTTAGGACAGATACAGTGTTTCAAACATCATGTGCATACTCTCCCATCCTTTATTAAACTGCTTCTTTAAAGGATTAAAGCTTTAAACGTGTTTACCATAATGAAACATCATTTGCTAGAACAATGAAGCTTGAAGGATTTTTATTTTGGTAGTTAAGCTTTCTGCTTCTGAANGAAGCATAATAAACAGAGCAGATGAAAATGGGAAACATAAGAGCTGTATTCCCTTCCCCCACCATCTGATTCTGCTCTAGTGTTTTACTTCAACACCAAAGGATTTATCAAGGAAGTGTGTTTTGTTGTTAACCAGTGGCCTAGTGGCTCTGAAGTGATGCAATTGATCTCTCTACTTCAGCTGGGCTTTATACAGCCCTCTTTCTAACCTAGTTTTTGGGATATTTGGGTACAAACCAGTTGTATGGAAGCTGTGGGCAGTTTAAAATGGCCAGAAACTCAAGTGCTTGCTGCAGTGTATGCTCCAGCGAGCAGCTGAACTGAATACAGACACAAGAGTTTTGTGTGTTATCACAAGAAAAACAACTCAATGATTTCTCCCCCTGCTTCTCCTTCCCCCTTCCTGCCCAGGACACTCTGTCTGCTGGTGGCAGGCCTTTACACTTTGGCACCCATCTCTGTAAAGTTTGATTCCTTCAATGTCTTGCTTGCTCCCCTTTGACTTTTTTATTTATTTTTTTTGTTCTACTGGATGAGGACGTCTCTGTTGCTGGAGAGTCCAGTCTGACTGTGAATATCTATCACAGTGTTCTTGCATAGTTGATCTCCTGACTAATTACAGAAATGTCTTTGGTATGTGCATGTGCTGTAGTACATGTGTGTTGTGTCATGTATCTGCATGTGCCCTGTGGAACTGCCATATGCAATAAACTATCTGATGTGAATTTTAGCATGTTTGAAAACACAGAAAATGGGTCTTAACTCCACAGTGAGGATGTTGGCTCCACATATAGCGAAGGCTGTCAAACTGTGATGTGACAGAAGAGCTACAAGCATATAGCAATAATCCAGGAAATAATTGGTATGACTCAAATCACAGTGTAGCTTCTACTTAAATATTAAGATTCCAAGAGTGCACCACACAGTCCGTCATAATAGCAAAATACTGTTAAACAGGTAATCCTTCGGTTTTGTCTGCAGTGAACATTGAAGTACTCCCTGTGACCTAAACTAAGTCCTAAGAGCAGGAAGCTGGTGACCACAGTGGCAGTAGTTTCTATTCCCATCCCACTGAAACACTGGCCAAGTGTTCCTGCCAAGCAGCTGACTGTACTGATTTCCCAGTACTGTCCTGAATTTCCAAACATAAGGACATGCTCAGAAATAATTTCTTGAATAGCTCTACTTGTGCAGTTATTATCTAGCTGATATCAAACATTGCTGTTTCCACCTGCATGGCTGTATAAGAACTGTTGGGGTAGATGTCAAGCTGTGTTTCTGTTCAGCTTGCGTGATCCCTTTTGTATTGAACAGCTGAGAAATAGCTGTTGGCAAACCATGGTAATGTCAAATGTGCAGCATTTCTGTATAGGCCTGTGCTCCGTTTTACTCCTTTGCCCTAGAAATAGTTATAAGATTGTATCAGTTAAGAGTAAGTAATCAAGTGTCTTGATGTTTTGGTCTTAAAGGAAGAATAGATAACAGGAAGTAGGATTCACGGATCTTGTGTAAATCCACATGCGCAATACAGCGTGAATGCCAGAATCATGGAGCACTTTGGGCCGCGGGCATCTCAGCTTTGCTCGCATCATCCGCTTGTTGGCTGAGGGCGTGCCCTGACTCATCATCCACTTGCAGATGGGGTTGCTTCATGGGTGCAGTCAGAGCCACACCACAGGGGCCTGCACTTGCCGGTGTCCCTGCCAGCCATCAAACACCCGATGCTGCCATCTGAACACGTCCATTCAGCTCGCAGCCTCACGTCCCAGCTTCATCTCCCTGCTTCAGGTCCCTGCCCCATGTCACATCCTCACATCCCACCCCTACAGCCTGGTGTTGTGAATCACTGCGTATTAATAGTCTGAGATTTAAATCTTCCCATCCCCAATATACTTAAAGATCCTAGCACAGCTGTGGCTGTCAGGATTCTTCGAATCACAGAAGGGCTCGGGTTGGAAGGGCCCTTCAAGCCCCCCCAGTCCCAACCCCTGCCATGGGCAGGGACACCTCCCACCAGACCAGGCTGCCCAGGGCCCATCCAGCCTGGTCTTGAGCACCTGCAGGGATGGGGCACCCACAGCTGCTCTGGGCAGCCTGGGCCAGGGCCTCACCACCTCTGAGTAAAGGATTTCCTCCTAAGGTCTAATCTAAATCTCTTCTGTTTTAGTTTGAAGTCAATAGTCATTGTCCTGTCACTACATGCCCTTGTAAAAACTCCCTCCCCTGCTTTCCTGTAGCCCCCTTTAGGTACTGGAAGGCTGCAGTGAGGTCTCCCTGGAGCCTTCTCTAGGCTGAACAGCCCCACGTCCCAGCCTGTTTTCAAAGGAGAGGTGCTCCAGCCCTCTGATCATTTTTGTGGCCTCCTCTGGACTCCCTCCAACAGCTCCATGTCCTTCATATACTGGGGGACCCAGAGCTGAATGCAGTACTGTAGGGAGGAGTGTCATGAAAGCAGAGTAGAAGGGGAGAATCACCTTGCTTGACTTGCTGGCCACGCTGCTGTTGGTGCAGCCCAGGATGTGACTGGCTTTCTGGGCTGCAGGTGCAGGCTGCTTCATGTTCAGTTTTTGGCCACCAGCACCCCCAAGCCGTTCTCCTCAGGGCTGCTCTCCATCCATTCTCCTGTACTCGTGTTTGGGATTGCCCTGACCCAGGAGCAGCACCTTGCACTTGGCCCTGTACAACTGCAGGAGGTTCGCAGGGCCCGCCTCTGGAGCCTGTCCTCTCCGGGTGGCAGCCCTCCCCTCCAGCCTGTCCAGCGCACCGTGTGCCTTGGTGTCACCTGTTTTCATCCGTACAGTCCCGATGAGCAAAGGGAAGAAAGCATGGTACTGCTTATCCTTGTGTTCAGCTTAGTGCTGTTCTCTTGCATTTTTGTTTGCAGCAATGACACATTGCTGGTGAAGTCCAGTTGGCTAAGGAGAGTTTAACGCCATCTCTTAAGGTGTTCCTTTTTAAGATATAGAAGGGATTTTTTTTTTCTGGAATTGTAAAAATCTGCCTTTGCTTTGACAGATATCTGGGAAACAACTGTGTAGCTGAATGACAATTGACTGCAGTTGTGGTTTAGGAATATTGAAAAAACTATAATATTTGGGTGCAACTGGGCTGTTTGACTCCGCTCTCATTTCCTTATGCAGAAACATTCAAGTAGTACCGTGGTTCTCCTTGTAAGTCACTCTGACTGCCCTTATTTGTCTGCTCACCTTAAGTCAGGTGAACAAGATGTTTTGCTTAGCTATTCCTAAACCTTGGTGCAGCTGAAATGTCTCTGGGTGGAACAGCTGGGAGCTAATCTCTTTCGTATCAGGCCGTGAGCATTTGAAATGAGGAAAGTTCTGCTCTAAAGCTGCCTTTTGCTACCAGTGGTCTTGCATCAGACTCATTACTGTTGTTCCAAGGAACATGTTTTCTATTTTATCAAGAGAATAATTTTTGCATTCATTTTGCAGAACTGATTTTTCTCTTGAGTATTAAAGGAGAACTTAATTTCTTTAATTTGAAAAGCCTGGGAGACTTTTGGGGTTCTTTCTAGCTAGCTTTCTTGACTGGCTTTTTAGCATTGCTCTTATACTCAGGTTTTCAGGGGGGCTAAAATCAATTGGCTGTGCTAAGCTTCACTCATTCCCTGATCAGATTCTTTTGCTGTAGAATATTGCCCAATGTTAAATCGAAGAGTATTCCATTTGCTTCAATTTGTTTTCAGGAAAAAGGTCAGTCTGTAAGCAGTAACCCGACCCTGCTTTACTAAAACAACTCACGAGGAAAGACGCGAGGCGAAAATATTATCTCAGATTTAAATGCATTGATTTTAAGGGAAATGTCTGGGTTCAGCGGACAGCAACTGGAGTGTATGGAAACACGCCTCTTTGCAAGGAAGTCTCATTTCCATATAAATGTGGTGGTTGGAGCTCAAAGCATACTGCTTGCAGTAGCAATGTAGTTCACTGAATGAAGCTATTGTTTTTCAATATAGATAGATAGATAGATCTTGGTGAGAGTGAAAGCATTTGAGAAATGGAATAGGCATACAACCAGTGCTGTCCTTGCCTTGCTAAGCAGAGGAGATTAAAATCAGTGTTCTAAACTCTGGCTGCGAGTGTTTTGTAAAAGCAACGTTGGGAAACAGTTGCTGAAGTGGCACCTTGCAGGATGAACCTTACGCTTGTGAGCTCTCTGGGGCACAGTGTGAAGAGGTGAGTGCAGTGGAGTCCCCCCACGGGACACAGTCTCTGAGGCTGTGTGAAAGCAAGCAAAATGGATATCCCATGTCTGTGTGGGTTTTATCAGATCAAGGGATTTGCAGAAGCTGCAAATAAAATGCTACTGTAATGCTTGTCAGAGAAGCAGTTTGTTTGTACTTCCTCATGGCAACTGAAATTCACCCTGAAGAGGCACAGGAGAACTTAAACAGGGCTGTCCGCGGGATGGGTGCCGTTTGTGGTGGTTCGTTACAGCAAGTCCCGCTCCCAAAGCGAAGTGTGTGTATTGCATGTGGGCCAGACTTGTTTGTGTACAGCTATTAAGCTTCACATCAAAGTAAATCAGTCAGCTTCCCAAGGTGGTTCATTCTGTGCTTTTCTTCCAGTGGAAACAAGGTTCCCTGTGTCCAAGTTTCTCACTGATAATTTTGGAACCAATAGATTTGGCCAAGGGGAGAAACGTAGACCTGTGTTTAGGATATATTTAACTGTTATTTGGGAAGTGTAGACTGCTGAGACCCGAAGGAATTAGGGCCTCGTTGCTGTTGTCCTCATTGCTTTGAGTCCCGTGGTCCGTACTGACCACGCGCTGTTCCTGGTGCTTTGCTGGGAGCTGTGTTCTGCCCTGCTCCCGTCACTGCCAGCATTGCAATTTGCAAGTTGTTTGGAATTTTGCACTAGCTAACAAGTTTATCTGGAAATGGGGCATATCAGGCAGAACTCAATACCTTTCTGAAATCAATTATGCTGTAAGTGAAGCAAACTTAGTTTCAACCCTTGCATTTTTCTTAAAGCCAAGAGGTCTAATAAAATCAATGCATGTTAAGAAAGCCAGCGTTTCATATGGAATTTTATTTAGCTATATACCCTTGCAGAAACCAATATCTTTCCTGGTATTACATTTTCATCAAGGAAAATATTATTGTTAAATCTGATATGTTGGATTAGACTACGGTAAAATGGAAAAGAAGTGTTTAGTATTTTCTAATAACATTAGCTCTGCATATACACTAACAGCTGGTGAGTGGCTACATTTATCCGTGTTATTCTAATTTAACATCAGGGGAAATGTAATAAACAAACCAGCCTCATACACTGTACAGCAAGTGATTTTTCTGTAAGTCACAGTGCCTAGTGCAACTCTGAACCTGACAGATGTGATAGGAAGTGAGACTTAAGCCCATTAGATTTTTATGCAAGTAGAATAACCAAACAAGTCATACTGTATAATCTATTTAGCTTGCATCAATTGAAAGATATCCTAATTAGTTCTACATCTGAGGGTGTCTGGCACGTTTTGGCATTTCAGGAAAAGCTTTCTGAGAAAGAACGTGATGAAATCTTCGGAATTAATCTGTAATTTTGTCTCCTGTCTGCACCCTTTAGAACTGCGCGTCAGTTTTTAAAGGTGAAGCTTAGGTAGCTGTGGCAGTGTGTGGTCAGGATGAACTCCAGACAGCTGTACACACTTCTAAAGTTAACTAATTTTAAGACTTGCAGTTTTCTTAGGAATGCCTTTTGTTTTACCAAGAGTTTGTATGTGTGTGTGTCTATATACACACACGATGCTTACATATATACACATAACTATATATTTGTGTTAGTGTATGTGTACAGATGCGTGTGTATATATATAAGTATAGCAGCACAGCAGGCGGTATCTTTTAAAGCTATCAAGTTTCCCCAAGTCAGGCAAAATCTCCAGACTTTCAGTGGCAGGGATCAGCATTGCAGAAGGCACAAGTACAGGTTTTGCATGTGGCTGGGTAATACACTGTTACCAGTGCCTCAGACATAAACAGGTGGGAGTCACCTGTCAAACCTACAGACTGGAGTAGTATTACTCATTGGAACTGCATGTCTAAACCCCTTGTTCCTACTAACGGGCACATACCAGAGGCTGCTGGAAATCTGGGCATGGCAGTGAGGGATGGCTGTTTGCTGTTGGCTGCTGGCATTGGGCATCTTCGTGGCTCTGCACGCCTGCGGCACCTGCAGCTGAAAAATCCTGTCCTTACATTTATCACAGAGCAGTGTTGCCTCTTCTTCTGTCTTGATGTGACTTCAGGAATGCAGGTGGAAGATTGTTCCCTAGATACTAAATGTCATTGAGATTAGCTCTGGCATCTTAACTATCCTTCTATTTTATATCCTTTTTAATTCCAAAGTCAAGCTCACATCAGCTTCCAGCAAAAGCCCTTGCTGCATTAGTTTTCTTGGCACAAGAACTGAGTGGTTTAGCAGGGCACTGTCAGGGCTAGTAGGGCTAAAATTAGACCTGCCAGCTGTATTTTGGTTTCTGGGCAATGAAGAGCTCATACAGCTCCTTCTCTATTCTGCCAGCGTGCTCTGCTCTTGTCGGTGGCAAAACTACTGAAAAGAGGGAGAATGTATTTTTCAGAGAGCAGATTTCTTGGCTAATTGTCCTGAAGAAGGCAGTTTCCATCTTCACGTAGAATGTTCTGTCAGTAACCATTCTTTGTGTGAGGGAAGGGAGCGATGCCTCTGTCCGGAGATGCAGCAGTGCCGTGCTGATGCGGTGTGACGGGGCGGCACTGCGCTCACCCGGCCTCGCCTGCCAGACCCTGCGTGGAGGGGTCAGAGCTGCAGGTATGGCTTGTGTCTGAAGTGCTGTGTAATTAAAATGTGCAGAAACCACCCATGCTGACAGATGCACCAAACGTTTTCACCCAGCATGAGGCTCAGCGTTCAGAAGTAGTTAAGAATCTGCCTTTATTTTATCACAAATAGTTTCTACTTAGCAATGCAACATCAGGCAGCAAGCTTTGAACAGGGCTTTGTGTTCAGAACAGCGTCTTGGTACACTTCCATCCGTTATAAAAGGAGATGCTGTGGGGGAGTGTAACAGAGGTGAAAGCAACATTAACCCAGCTGCTTAAAGGACGTGTCCATATGCTCGGCTGTTGTGTGTTAGAAACAAAAAGCCTCAATTACAATCCAGTTGAAGAAATAAAGAGAGGTATAATCATAAGGCGCTGCAGTGGCCTGCTGATGAGAGCTGTTTGATCGACTCCCTAAACAAGGAGGAAGTGTGCCCAGAATTCGGAGATGAGTGGCACCTGTGAAGCACCATTCAGGATGAACCCATGTGGTAGTTACAGATTGGGTCAGGCTGAAAGGATGAGTGCTATCTTGATCCGAAATCGACACTCCCGTTTGGTGTGAATTCTGGGCTTTCAATCCAAGGCAAGGCTTGTCATCGCTAGGCAGAGCTGTTTGATGTTCCATCTCTGACAGTAAAGCCCATGTGAGACATTCCTTCTTTCTTCCAGCCAGACACTCCTGCCTTTTTTTCCTGTTCAGTGTCCACGTGGTCGGGGCCCAGCAGGGATTTGTGGGGTTGTGCTGTTCAGTGGCTGAGCGCCTAAGACATCCCCACAAATGGGCAGGGTGGTGCAGCACGAGTCTGGTAACCTGTAGCTGAGAGCTTCTGCCTTGGCTTTCAGGTCAGCCCTTGAACTGTACCTTTACTTTCTAAATATGCAGCCTGGAGTGCAAAGAACACTGTGCAAGGCAGGAATTTGCAAACAGTCTTCTGTCTGCTTCTGTTAAGTAGAAGGAACTTTTCTATAGGGAAAAAACATCACCTCTTCATATTCAAGGAATGCTGATAAGGCTTGTTGCTAAGGGAACTACTTAGCATCCACACATGCATTTGATACTGTACCTGTGCAAACAATTGCACAGAATCAATGTTCCTTTATTTCCTAAGGCAAAGGCTACGCAGAGACACAACTGGCTCTTGGACGGAAAAGGCATCGTGCCTTTCCGCATGCCTGGCTGACTGTATGAGGGCATCTCAGCACCTTCCTGGTTTTTACTGAGGAGTGTGATTCCATTGCCCTGAGCTGCGTTTTGAGTTGTATCTGGGAATGGAAACCCATTGGGCGTTCAGGACAGGCTTGTGTGCAAGTTGGATTTCCTATGCTGGTTCATTTAACAGTGCTAGTTTAAAAAGCAACAAATGAGAATTTGGCTTCCTCTGTAAAGGAAACTGGCAGGTTGTTACAGGGTACGTTTTGGGTCAGGTGGGACTGATACCTTGATGCAGTGCGAGGAGACGAGGGAAACTTGATGTGAGGACTTTGTTTAATGACAGGAATGTTATTCAGCTGGCAAAGGCTGAAGCGAAGGTCTTCCCAACCTTTACAGGGCTGTGACTCACTCAGCCTAATGTTGCTCACTGAATCAGACAGACATTTAAAATTCTGTAAGCACAGTACTCAGCGTGTAGCTTCCTGACTTGAAGTCCTTCAAATTTGATCACAGGGGTTTCCCTGCAACATCTCTATGGCATCATCTGTGAATCACTTAGAGAAACAATCTTTTAAATACTCTTTTGCACCTCTGGGATTATTCCAATTTTGTAGAAGTGGAAGCAGGATAACAATGGAAGTTTACTTGAATAAATCTGGTCTTCATTTTTTATTATTGTACTAAAGTTTGAAAATGCATCATTTCTTGACTTCAGGTTTTACTTGTGAGCACTCTGTGTTTTTTAAATTAGGCAGATAAGAGCTTCATATCAAGGTACATTTACAAATAGAAACATTTCTTATAGATTTACACATTAGCAGAATACTTATGCCACTGGATTACTAGTATAGATGGAGGTTCACCTCCTGGTGTGTTACTGTTTCTTCAGCACTGACAAGCCTTTCTGAAAAGAGTAGTAATTCTAAAGAACGCTTTTTCCATGAAAACATTTAAAATTGTAGGTGTTTCTAGGGGCTCTGGTCTAAAATTTAGTAAATGACACAGCCTACTAAGGCAGAGGAAGCAAGCAGAACAAACTGCCGGCAGCCATCCTTTAGTGCAGCCTTCTCAGAGCGGGGCTTCCAGCAGCTGCAGTGCTGGGATGGGAGGTGGCTGGCGGCCACGCAGCTCTTCCTGTTGCGCGACCATCAGGCTGTAATCAGCCCTGTGCAGGTAGAGCAGAAGCTTGTTCACAGTTTCTTGGTCTGAGCAAGTTTTGGGCTTCCCTTTAACTCTATTAGCATGCTAATTGAAGTTACAGTTACGGAGACAACTGCAGTATTCCTTCTTACATTAGAAAGTTTTATAGCCTCCAGTTATAGCTTGCAAGCAATGTAATTTTCTCTGAATATTTCATAAGAGATGTTAACACTCTTGGTGATAAAGTAATACAACAATGCACATAATAAAGCAAATCCTAAGGTAGCAAAATACTGTTTTTATGGAACAAATATGAAAACTACTTTGGAAAGTGATGCACTCTGGAGCTTATTTTTGATTTTTCTCCACCTTGTTTCCCTCCCTTCTCCATAGCTTCCAACCATTTAGTTTTTGCCATCAAAATATTAAATTGTATAGATTTACCTAGTTTCTACCCTGTCAAGATCTCCTATTACTTTTGCAACTATGTACCAAAGTTAGCAAAAATGTACCATGGCTAGGCAAAACAGTTGCCTGCTGATGCTGTCTTCCTGTCTAGATACCAGAATCTCACCTGCCAAACTAGATGAGGATTTTATACCTCAAATCTGAGTATTCCAAATATATTCTGGTTAGTTTGTACAAGTAAAATCACCAACAATGCTGGAGAACTTTGAGTAAAATATCTTGCTTTTTCTTGTGTGTATATGGATATGAGTGTATATGCCATGTACACTTCAGGTCAGGCTCCCAGAAATCTCAGCAGACAGATGTCCCATGCACACAGGAAGATGAGAGCGTTCAGCTGCCTTGAGGATGTTCTGAACTGTGGGATTCTTCAGGAATCCCAGTCTTTTGCCAGTGGTTTAGCCATCCCACTGCGTTCCCATGAGAAACATACCACTCACTGCTCTCACTTTTCACAGCCCGTCCAAATGTGTCTCTGCAAGCCTTGGGGAAAACGAGCTCCTTCCCTTCCTTCTGAACTGCACTGAGAACTTGCAGGGCTCCTTTTCCTGCTGCTTGAAAGCTTGCCTGCTAAAAGCTGGAAGAGCCTCTCTGGCTCCATCTCCGTTCTCACTGTTAGCTCCCCCTCCAAGCCTGTCGTGCCAGGTCACATCGTGGGGTGGACCCCTCTTCCTGAGTGCCCCCTTGGGACATCCGTTCCGCATGTCATTGGGTAGAGTGCTTCTTGTAGGGTTTCTTCAGTGTTAGAAGTTCCCTACAAGAGGATGCTCTTTTGCAGGAGTGCCGCAGTGGTGGAAGTGACCTCGTGCTGAAGGACTTAATATCTTTTTGTAACACTTCTGAATTTCAAACCTAGTGCTTGGAACAGTAAGGGATGAAGCAGCACCACGTACAGCGTGGTGCTGGCAGGGGGTAGATCTGTTAGCCTCCTAGGCAGAGGCAGTGCACAGCATTTCTGAGGTTTTCTGCTTTTGGCTGAGGTTTGTAAGCAGGAGCTCTGGCAAGCAAGAGTGTAGTACTGGAGGATCACGAGGATTAACCTGAACATGGATACTTCTGACTGCTGGGGAATCTGGCTGCATCTCTCTGCACTGGGAGTAGCTTACAGCAGTGCGAAGCAGCCACTATGATTAATTGTCAAGTTTTTGCTACTATCTTACAAAAGGTCAGGGTGCCAGTGAGCCTGCTTCTCTGTTGGGAATTTATAGTGAAAAGACTAAAGAGAAACCTGATTATTTATTAAATGGATTTGTGGCTGGTGAGAGGAGAGCCTGGTTATATGCTGCTTTCAAAGAAATGGGATATGTCATTCACTCCTGGACAGAATGTCTTTCCTGGGGCTGACGAGATTTTCACATAACCTCGGCTAGGTGGGAGTAGGACTGGCTGGATTTCTTCTTTGCACACTAATTGTTGCTTAACTTGGAAGCATGTAAGCAATTCATATTAATGGGGTGCAGATGTTAGAAAATGTTATTGTACGCACATGTTAAATTATTGGAAAAGTTTTCTAAGATTTTAAAAAACTCAAGATAGACTTCTGACTGAAAAGGTGAAGTCTGTGCTGATTTGAGAGCAGTTTCTCTTCTGTCAAAGTATTGGCTTCAGAATAATCTTTTAATAGTATAACTGAAAAAATTAGTTGCTCAGTAGAAATCTACTGCAGTTGTCTCATGTCTCAGAGGATGAATGTTCATTTTACTTTCTGCACACACAAATTCTTGGTCTTTGTACAAGTAATTGGATACCTTAAATTAATTTCTGTTCGCTCAGACTGAGCTAGGTCAGCAGGCTGATACCTTTGGCTCTAACATCAGCTGACGGTTGGTGGTATCTGTAGAAGAGCATTGCGTTGTTAGAAGTGCTCATGGAGAATGACAAGGGGCTGCTTGGCAAAGGAGCTGCCCCAGGTTCCAGTGTGGTGGCAGGGGAGATGCCCCAGGTCCCAGCATGTTCTCTGCTGAGGTTTTAGGCCTCGCTCCAGAGGTGACCTCACAGGAGTCTGAGAAGATGTGCACCGAGGCACTGAGGTTGTTCCTGGGTGTGTGTTTCTGTGCAGTGTTGACACTTAACAGAGTGGTCCCTGGGACAGCCTAACTGATTTGCTGCTACCCACAGCAGTAGCACTGCAGAACCAGAGGAGGAGGTGTAAGAATGCCTCCTGGCAGATGGTGTTCACTGGTACGCTGTAGGTTTTCAAGAAGGTCATGCAAAGGGCTCTGCGCTGGAAAGTCTGTAAGAGCCAGAACAATCTGAGCTGGAGCCAAGGAAGTAGAGTTCATGGAATAAAAATGCAGTTCCCCTTACAGAAATAGCAGGAAACCCTGCAGGATTCTTTACTGCCATCTGGTTGCTGAGAACACACAGTGTAGCCTGAATTACATGCCATGCTGTCGTGTCAGAAAGTGAAAGAATGGGTAAGCAACTCTCTTGCGTGCACTGTTAATATTTTAGCAGTACCATTCCTGGTTTTCCATGTGAGACACACTTAGATGCACAATAATTTTAGTATATGCATGACTAACATTGGAATCATTTATAGGATTTTTTTTTTTTTTTTGCAATAGCGGTAACATTACAGCTGGATTAATGCTGGGGAAAATGGAGAAAATCAACTGTAACTAGTGCCAAGGGGAGCTGAGTTTGACTATAGCTTGTCACTGTTTTTAACGCAGCACTGAGCTTGTTCACCAGCTGAGAGAAGCTGCTGTGCTGCCGAATGGGTCAGACCTATCCACAATATGCTGCGTGGGGTTGAAGCAAGCACACCTTAAATCAGTTCTGCAGGACATTTGGCATAATGAAAGGAGAAAAACAGAATGTCCTACCTAGTCCTTATTTCTGATTTGTTTTAAGAGAATAAATGGGTTTCACATCAAAAAATCCCTATGGTTAAGTTAGTAATCCCTGCTGGTGGTAAACAGCTGAGACGTTTGGTTCTGGTTTTGATTCTTGCAACACCCAGAGGAACTGCATTTACCTACTAATTTTTTTTTTTTATACTATGTGGCAAAGGCTTTACAGATAAGCATATTGTAGGTCCTTGTGAGCTTGTCTTGGAGGAGTTGCTCTTTCTGAAAGCAAGAATTCACTAATGCCATGGTTAACTGCTTCCCTTCAGGCCTATCTGAAGGCCCAAGATGCTTTGGGTGTTCATAAGGGCCTGCTTTGCATATGGGGAATTTATCTGCTGCCAGATAAATAAAGGCTGAAGTAGGCTACACTCTGAACAATTCCAGGAGGCTTTCCCAAGTATACAATGGAATGATTTTTATTTCTTATGGTGCTGTAAAGAAGAGCTAGTGTAGGTTATGCTAACTGATGAAGGCCTGGTTGGCTGAGCTCACATGGTGTCTGCTCCCACGTGATGAAGCTGCTTGATTTCGAGGTGTGAGTTATCTGGGTGTGCGCCATGTCTGATCTGCATCTTCCCCTGGGGAGCAGGGAACAATCACCGCTTGCTCCGCAGGCTTTGCTAGTCTGTTGCAAGCTTCCAGCCGTTTCCAGGCCCCATGGAGAGGATGAGAAGAAAGACAGATGCCTTACTAGTGAGGGAAGAGAGGAAAATACACATTAGTTGAATACTAACAGAATTTTAAGTGGTTCCTTTAGTTGTAAAAGCCTTGCCACCCCTCATTTCCTGCACGCGCTCACAGCCTTCACTGTTGCAGAAATGCACATCTTGCACCCATTAACGGCTCAGTGATGGCTCTGTGCAACTCCCTTCAGAGGCGGGGAAAAGAGTGTGGGAGCAGTTTGGAGTCCCAGCATTCGTTACCCCTTATGCCAAATTGCTGCAGTATGGCAACCAGATGGGAGTTTTGCCATTTATCCTCCAGAAGTTTTGCTACCCTTTGAGTAAACCTTTTTCGTTAAGGATGAAATCTTAGAGCCTCAGACACAGCTCTCCCCCTGGATTTGTGTTTCTGCAGTTTTTTAACTGTATTTTTTTTTATTGAAGACAGTGTATAATGGAGAGTTTATTTAATTAGAATTTGTTTAAAGTAAAATGATTAAATCTATGAAGGAACAGAAGAAACAAAGAGTATATAACAGATGGTGAAGAGTAAACTCAAAACATCCTTCTTTGATAAAGGTACTGATGTTTACATTTATTTTTAGCCATATACTTTCAGCTTTCCTCATCCACTTCACATGTTAGCACAGGTGAAGATATTTAATTAGTGTTTATATGATACAGTTGCCTTACTTTCAAATGTGGATAGACGTTTGAGATGTACTGTTCAGAACTGCATTATAATGTAAGATGTGTTCTGTTTGCGTGCAATAGTGAGATGCAGGAACGTCTTTGGTCATCTGAGCAGTTTGTGCATCTCTTCTGTGTGATTATGGTAAGTGCATGTGCAGAGGCAAAAAAAAGAGTGCAAGTTGGAACACTTTTCCCTCAGAAATCTAGTGTCTAGAAACCATGTGAAATTTGAAGTCATATGCATCTAATCCAGGTGGTGATCAACTGCTGTTGAAAGTTTCCTTAAGCACTGGGTAAAGGCATTTGCCTGAAGGTTATTTGCAGATAGATTCCACGTACAGCTTCACATGTTTGCAAAACTTTGCCAGCAGTGCACTGTGAGTCATTTCATCCACATCTGAATTTGGGCAAACCATTTGCTGAGGTATTTTATGCCATCTGTGAATGTTCATCTGCAGTTTATATGCCAGATGTGTACTGGCAGCATACATACTACCAAAAACGAGGATCCAGAAATGTAACAGTAAGTTGAGTGTTGCACATAGATGAAAAGAATCTTTGTAGTCTGTGATTAGTTTGCTAGATGAATCCATAAAATTCACATATAAAGAACAAAAATTATGCCTTGCTATCTGTAGGTTAAATGCATGTCTAAAGGAAGCCCTTTTTACAGGTGCATGAGCAACAGCAGATGGGAAGCTGTAATTTAGCTCATCTGCTGTGGTGACATTTTCCCACGACTGCAGCGTTGCTGTTGCCTTACAGCATTCTTTGCACTGTTTAATCCTGCTGCCTGTGGTGCCTTTCAAAGCCACCATTTTGGTCTAGGCTTCTCTCGGTAGCGCCATGGAACCAGTCCTCCTCTCCTGGTCACTGCAGGGGATGAGTACCATAAACCCCTATTTCAGCAGTTTCTGCTTGAAACAGGGAAGAGGCAAGATGCAGTTCCCAGAAGGGGTGCTGGAGGGAGGAGGGATCCTACCATCTCTGCTGTGCTTAGCACACGATTCCAAAGCCCCAGCCTTGAAGGGGTACAGTGGAAATGACATGAAGGTGTTTCCCCATTCTCCATTTGTGGGTAGAGTAGTTTAAAAGGGTGAAATTTGAATAGTTCTTCTGTAGTGTATATTCTGTTAGCAACAGAACAGATTGGCCTTAGCACAGCCCCAGAAAGAAAAAACCCTGAAGCGGTGACTGAGTTAGTGCAGTGATATATATATAGAGAGAGATAGAATATATGGTGGGATGTTCTCTAAATGTTCAGGTTGTGTGGGAGGTATGCATACAAACCCACTTACCAGCTGAGTTATGAGAGGAAGATCTTCCCACATGGTACACTGAGGAGGTTTATTTTAAGAGAGCATAAGGCCTGTGCTAATAAAACCCTAACCCACAGGTCTGCTAGGCAAGTTCGCTCACGCAGAGCTTTGTGCTCGTGTGGCTGATCTAGGTAGCCTGGCACCAGTCTGAGTGTAACTTGGCTGCCTTTGCCTTAACCACCTGTACCCATGAGTGCAGCCGACGTGCCCTAAGGCAGCACTGCGTATCTGACAAGCACCCCCTGTGAGTAGCTGTGGAACTTTGCTAGTGAGTCCTGAAGATTCTTCCAATGTTCCTCCTCCGGGAGCTGCTTGCTGTTGTGAGATGTCAAACATCTGTCTGAAGCAAGGCCCAAACTGAAAAGAATTGCACAGCCCCAAGTACCAAAGTAATATTTATGTTTTTAATGTAAACAGCTGTATTTCATACTGCAAGTATGCAGGATAAAGCCCTGGCAAGGTTTTGCTTTGGTGTTCACTGTCAAGCTGGAAAGCACTTAAAGCTAAATGCTGCAGACAAGTTTTAAGTGGCTTTCTCTTTGAGATTTATTTACATAAACCTCACAACATTCAAATTTCTATTTACATATAAAAAATAGAGATGTTTCTACACCATTATGCAGCACTGGGAAGATCGTCCTTGGAGGGGGGCTGCTGCCAGGCTGACCCGTGTGCTGACACGCGCAGTACAGCGCGGTGCGCCTCTGGCACTGACTCTGGCAGTAGCTGGCCCTGTCCTTCCCAGCCTCCTTTAACTCCAGCGTGAGGCTGCTCCTGCCTCCCTGCCACACAGCACCGTGTAAAGCTGTGAAGGCATGAAGTCGACTTCTCTGAGTGTTAGTTGCTCAGTGCTGCAGAGCAGGGATACCCAAGCGACAGCATACGCTTCCCCTAGCCCAGGTGGAGCTCGGGATGAACAGCTTTGTTTCTCCATCCCCACACAGAGGAATGCTGTGCTCCTGAACATCCACCAACCACAGAAAAGCTCCAACAGAGCTTGGAGGTGCTGTTAGTCTGGGCTGGCTCGTATGGATAAGAGCTTAGATCCTTTTTCTCTTGAGGCTGCTAACCTGCCCACTTGGGCCTGAGGAGGAAGGTTGGATTGCTCAGGTGGTGATACTGACTGCTTTAGGCCCTTCACGTGCTCAGAAAGGAGTTCCTTGTTCCAGTTCATGCTGTTTTCGCAAGATTTCATAGCTCAGCTTCCTGTACCACAAGCTGTAACGGCACATGCTCCTGAAATCCCAGCAGAACGGAAGGGAAAGCACCCTTTTAGGAAGCAGTTCTAGGCTGGCGTTGCAAAGTGATGGCAGCCGCTGGATTAGGCTAATCCACGTGCAGGTCACCCAGGAAGGCACGTGTAACAATGTCTGGACACTAATACTAGTGCTTTTAATTAAAATGTATTAGAAGATGCTCTTAATGCTTATATTTAAAACAGCTGATCAAGTCAAAGCAGTTTAGTCATGGCTTATAGCCACTTAGCCCTTCTTTGCACAGCACCTTTCACCTCTGCTTCCTCTGTTTGTAATATGCTTAGAGCTGCTATTCATTTTATGAGACTTCAATAAGCCACTTACAAAAGTAATTTTAAATTATGACCTGATTCCTTGAGAAGTCAACTTACCTGCTATTCTAAATGTCAGCTTTATAGCTTCCTTTAGTAGGTAAGTCATTTTTTAGATCTTGATTGTTGTACTTACAGTGCTGACCTTTTCACATGTGCCTGTTAATTATGGAGTTCTCATACTGAACGCTCTGCCTCAAGTTCCATGGAAGATACAGGAGCTTTTGCAGGGAGTTTTGGAGGCATCTTACACTGTTTGGGATATGCAAGGGCAGAGGAACCTGTACGTCACCGAGGTACAGCATGCATCAAGTACAATCCAAGCTGATGTGCATGTTGCGCGCATACTGGAGGCCTGCACACAGGGATCCTGGCTGTAGATTTGCATGTAAAATGTGCTCTGGCCTTACTTTGCAAGAGGCAAGCTTTAATGGGTTTTGGACCCCACTGGGTCAGAGGTGCCAGGTCACCCATTAATGTTTAATTGCATGGCGTGTGAGTTGAGCAGATTGTGCAGTTATCACCTGCAAACCTGACAGCTGGAACCTGCAAGCTGCTGATAGCCCCGACTGCAGAGCACCATGGGCGCTAACGGTGCAAAGATCAGATTTCCCCTCTGTGGCTCCTTTGCAGTATGCCTTTCCTCTGGCGGTTATCTGCACAGCCCTGCTGAGATAGGCTTGCGAGTTACTAATGAATGTAGAAAGCTGCCACGTTATCTGTTAATAGGACTGAGATTTGTTGGGTCTGGATGAAGCTAAACATGTAGCCGAATCGGTTGTTGAGGCTTCACCAGTGGAATTTGCTTCTTGGGTGGGAGCATTCCTGTTCTCTGGGCTTCTGTTGGTCACTTTCCCTGTTTGTGGTTTGGGTGTGTTGTGGTGGGCCAGGCGACAGATTTCCCTCTACTCACAGTTGTAAGGGGAACAGGAGCACAATTGCTTCTGGCCCAGATCCGGTCTGTACAAGAAGCAAATGGGTAGCATGAAGAGCTGCATTCAGTTGGCTTTGCCCTGACTGGTTCAAAATATGTTACTATTACCTGCCATTAGGTTTTTCACTTCATGCAAAAAAAAAATCATGTTTTGGAGACAAAATAGCACAGGAAAAGTAATTTTATTGTCAGGCGTGTAACTAGCCCAAAATGCTTCTGCAAGAAAAAAATACAAATTAAGAATTGGGGTGGGGAGGAAAAAGCAACCTCATCTGCTGACAAGAAACAGAAGGAATGTTCCACAGAAGCAGGAAAATAAAAGGAAAAGTCACAATACTTTATTAGGATAAAAATATGAGGCACATACAGCACAAGCACAGACAAAACAAGATGAGATGCACACAAACAAACCTGGGTGTGAGGAATGCAACACAAATATGTCAGTCTGCCTGCTCTTCTTTTTTATCTCCCTCTGTAACACAAAGGGCCAGGCACCCTGGGGGTGGTGTGTGGATAATTACCAAGGAAAGCAAATGCTGTCTGTCAGCGTTTGAAGTCCATGTCACACAGCCTCATGGCATGCACTGTGTGCTTGCTGTCATGTTCACTTGGATGTCCCCAGAGCCTCCCACTGCCCCTACTAATAATGGAAATCTCCACTGCAGAAATTAATTTGTGTTTCAGTAAGTTGATACTACTATGATCAGTATGAAAATAGCACTACAAAATAAAATAGCAAGTGCAAGGATGAACTATTTGAGGTCTGAGTCTTTGCTTTTCTATGGGTACATTGAGATCGTGCATAAGAGCCAGTGGCTTCTCCATATAATGTTCAGGCAAAACTGAAGTTTTGATTATATAATAAACTCCAAGCCTTAACAGCTGTAAATGCTTACTAAAATGACACTGTGAGTGTTAGATGAGAAAGCAACTGCATAAGGAGCCTGAAGAACATTTCAAAGCATGTTTTCCTTCAGCTATTCATCTTTTTTTTCAGCTGATCAGTCGTAGTGATGAGAGACCTTGTAGGGAAGGCTGTCAAAAAATAGACTTCCCAGCCACCAGCAAGTTTAGAATCCATCCTCAGCACAGTGGGCAAGTACAAATCAGTGATGAAGTTGCCAGCTCTTGCACGTTACATGTAAATCTTCATCCTCTTCTCAGCCTCACAGGTCATATGTGGCCACTCTACCAAGAGCTGTTGAAAGGCAACATGCTTTAAATGTCAGTATCTGAATTAGGCTCTACAATGCCAACAAAGCCATTTCATGGGGAAGGCTGCTCCTTGCTTTGGGGAAGGCTGCTCCTTGCTTCTGTGCTGCCTGAAGCTCGCTCCCCTGTAGTGGCATCATTGTACAAACTGAGTGCTGGTGTTTGAGCCTTGTGCTTTTAACAGGCTATTAGCTGGCAGGAGCCTTGTCACACCTCGTCCTTGGAGACAGCTAATGTACAGCCCAGGCAGGAGTTCATACAACATACATTCATCTGAGTGTACTGAATTAAAGGAAGCTGAGGGCACAAGTCTGCCTGAGTGGGGTGGTCTAGTAACAGCTGATTTTCCCCAGGACAAGAGGAATGCTAGGAAGCTAACAGCTCAAGGGACATGTTACTCTGACTTTGATGCTTTGTTCACATACTGTGGTCGAAGTGTTTTAGGGATAGAAAAGCCTTGGGCTGAACAGCAAGAAATGAAAGCCTGGAAAGCTTAAAGGTCTTTATAAATTAAAATAAAAACAGAGAAAATGTTATTTTTGTAGATGTGTATAAGGCAGATGTCTCTAAAAACAGCAAACATTTGCAGCATATTTTGCATAATCCTCGGCTTCCCTTACTGTAGCAGATGTGTCCAGGAAGGGTGAACGTGGCAATGAAGAAGCAGAACATCCAAGAAAGTAAAGTGCTAGCTATGGATGCAGGATATTAGTGGGGTCACACTGCAATCTCTCCCAAGAGAGCCTGAGAATGAGTCCAAGGAACAATGTCTGAATGGTGCTCAGGTGCTAAAAAGCTGAGTGCTTTGAAATTCAGATGTCAGGACCGTCTAGCATTAGGTGAGGAGCTTCATCAGATGAGCAGGAGCTGCTAGTTGTAAGCCACAAATACAGATTTGACAGCAAGATACTCACGATAAACGTACTTGAACAAGACAGCAGGAAGCCACTGGGTAGCCGAGTGAGGCGCCTGCAACCCGTGCCTCCCAGACAGTGTGCTTCTGCATCAGACTCAGCCTTCAGGAGGAGGTAACTGCTAAAGTGGGAAAATATTCTGTGATTTAAACCTAGCATGAACTTCCCAGACAGGTGCACATGCCTTTCAGATCAGCGCCCCTGAAGAGCTGATGGGTTCCCCAGCTGTCTGTGTGCAAACAACCTGGTCTTATTTACCTAACAAGTGTGTTTAACATCTAGAAATGCCTGTTCTGTGGGAGCCAACAGCCAGCTCTCCCTGCAGCTCTTTCATTGGTGTTTAGATGCCCCCGCTGTGTGTGGTGGCTGAGTGCTGTTTGCAGGCATTCAGCCTTCCCCACTGCAGAGCACGGTTCAAAGCCAGCTGAAATCGGTGGATAGCGTTATTGCAGTGAGCTTTGAACCGTGCACCTTGTGCCATCCCATGTGTTGTGGGACAGGAGCAGAGGTGGATGCTTTTGGGCAGCTTTTCATGCTTTCTGCTTGATGAAGCTAGGAAGAAATTACTGACTAAACATGCTTTTCATACTTGATGTGGATTTAAAAAGATTTTTTTTTATTATTAATACACCTCTGTTTTTAACATGCAGTGTAAAACTCTTCTGGATTCCAAGGTTCTGACTATAAAAATGTATGTTTTATTACTTGAAGACAAGAACTGCAGAGCAAAGAGTGGAACTCTGGTGATTCCTATATATTTGAGTGCCCTACTCTATTCTGTTAAGAGAATTTGAATTTTTAATTGAATTTTGAAGTCTAATTTGCTATATACTGATATGAAAGATTATTATGAATGTCGGTAGCTGTTCTTAGAAAGTTTAAAATCTGTTGGATGTTAAACAGCAGCACTGACACTTTTAGTGCATCTGGAAGCCCTGTGTAGCTGGGAGATGGTCTGAATTTCGTGAAGCTATAAAAATATGCCTAGTATATGCAGGCCCGTAATGATTTGTCTGTCCGGATCTTGAAGTTTGGGAAGTGGAATCAAACATTTGACTTCAGGTTTGTACTTAATTTCATAGAATCATTAAGGTTGGAAGAGGTCTCCAAGACCATCTAGTCCAACCAACAACCCATCAGCACCATGCCCACTAAACCATGTCCCTGAGTGCCATATCTACGAGGTTCTTGAGCACCTCCAGGGAAGGAGACTCCACCAGCTCCCCGGGCAGCCTGTACCAATGCCTGACCACTCTCAGAGAAGTTTTTCCTCATATCCAGCCTGAACCTCCCCTGGTACAGCGTGAGGCTGTTACCTCTCATCCTATTGCTGTTTCCTGGGAGAAGAGGCCGACCCCCACTCACTGCAGCCTCCTTTCAGGCAGTTGCAGAGAGCAATGAGGTCTCCCCAGAGCCTCCTCTTCCCCAGACTGAACAGCCCCAGCTCCCTCAGCCGCTCCCCATCAGCCTTGTGCTCCAGGCCCCTCACCAGCTCCCTTGCCCTTCTCTGGGCAGGCTCCAGGGCCTCGATGTCCTTCTTGCAGTGAGGGGCCCAGAGCTGAACACAGCACTTGAGGTGCGGCCTCACCAGTGCCCAGCACAGGGGGACGATCACCTCCCTGCTCCTGCTGGCCAAACTATTGCTGATACAAGCCAGGATGCTGTTCGCCTTCTTGGCCCCCTGGGCACACTGCTGGCTCGTGTTCAGCTGGCTGTCAGCTGACACCCCCAGGACATCATCATATTTGATTGCAGGAAGAGCCCTTTGTAGAATATCAGTGCTTTTTATAGTTTAAAAAACAAAATACATTAAAAAAAAAAAAACACCAACAACTTTTGTTTCAGACTTGTCAAGCCAACAGATTTGGCCTTTTATATTTCAAATTAATTTAAATGTATAAAACTACTGCAAAGCTAATACTCACATACTTTAAATTCAAGTAGAGTTTAGCCACAAACATTTTTATCATTTCTTAATTTTTCATAAGTATACTTGTGCTGTGGTTCACCCAGAATGTCTCCCATTCTTGAACATGAAAAATGTAAGTAGTTTTGATTGTTCATGCCTGACATTTGTCTAAATATTAAGCATCCAATGTTATGGACTCACAGTTGAAAAAATAATGAAGATTTTTTATAGCATGTATAAAGTAAACCAGGTTTGCAATTTGTGCTTGATTGGTGCTGAATGAGGCATGAGCTGAAATCCAGTTTGGTTTTCATTCGTGTTCATTTCCATTACAGTCCAGTTTCACCCAGTCCCTCACTGCACCTCTGTCCCATCGCTCCCAGCCCTACACTACCTGCGCATGAGTGGCAGAAGCAGTTCCTTGTTTCTTAGTTATTTGGTTCCAGCGAAGTGTGTGACCTACAGCAGAACCCACAAGAGCAGCACAAGACAGACAGTATTTGAGTCACAGTGACTGCCATATCAGGAAGGTGCTTAAGTGATCGGAGTCGATGCTTGAAGCATGCATTGCTTTTCAAATGCAGTAGGTCAAGAAGTAATTGTGCTATTACACAGCTTTGGTTGATGACTACATAGTTCACCTTGAAGCTAAGAAAATTTAAATTTTAGAATGAAGGAAGGACAGTGTCTATGTTTTAATTTCATGCATTATAACCATAGTGTGCTTGGAGGGAACAGTGCCCTATTTTCCTCTTCTCTGTTTGGAAAGGCGTACGTCACGGGACGGCAGGGAGCAGACCTGTCTCAGCGTGGGCTGCAGTTCCTGCCCAGCCATGCGCCGAGTTCCTTGCCTCTTGCCAGTATAGGCATCAAGCAGAAAACAAAATGTATCTTCAGGAGTGTTTGGTTTCACTGTCTGTCCATGGGCTGTGTGTACAAAACTGACTACAGATCTCAGGAGCAGGGTTCCACTGTCCCATTTAGATGTTTTATCTCAAAGCAGCAGTCTTGTGGTAGGTCAGTTCCTGCGTTTGGGACTAAATGTAAGGAGAAGGTGAAGGTGAACAGGAGCTTCAACTTCCCTCGGCAGGGCTCTATAAGATGAGAAAGTACTTTCAGAGCAATTTAATTGATAAATTCAGGGTGAAGTTCTTTGTATTTCCTGGAATAGCAGCTTCTGGAAATCTCTTTCACTTACTCAGACTGGCAGGATGAAAGTGCCTCTGTTACCACAAGGGAGAACTGTGCAATATAGCACTAATGGTCCCTGATGCTTGGATTTGATGTTCACTATTTGAGCATCATGTGTGACCTTGAATAAATTACTCTGATCTGCAGTGGGGATATAGTGAATTTGTGAGGATACAATAGAGGTGGAGCTCTGTCAAACATTCGTTGTCTGTGCTTTCTCTCCCTAGCCCTCTCTCATGTAAATACACTGAGAAGGGATGAATTTATTTTCACTTTTTTTTTTTTTTTTTTTTTAATACATCTTACATATGAATTTGAGGCTGCAATTTTGGCGTGGGATTTTGCATGTATCATATCATCCTGTTTCTTGAAAAGGAAAACAGTATAAGAGAAGAGTTCCAAAAATGACAAGAAAACACCAAATTGAATTTAAATTTAAACCATTTCAGAAAGCCGAATGTTCTTTGGAAAGCAGGAAAGTTTTAATCAGATTGTGTATGATAAACTGGGTCATCACTCTTCCATGAAAATAGCAGGCTTTTTGACCACTTCTTATTTTAGCACCCAACCTGTAAATGTTAAATACTTTTAGTCTAGCATCTGAATTTCAAGAATAGTGCTTAAAAAAAGAGTAATACAGTTTTCCTGTAGATTGTGGTGGAATCTTGTGACTGCGTTTTGCACAGGCACTAGCGAGGTATTTGTACCAATGAATTCCAACTTTTCCTGGCTCTTCCTTCAACCTGCAATTTGCAAAGATTTTTTGAGTAGCGGTTTACCTTCACCTTCAGCCTTGCAGGGCAGAACACTCCTACAAGGTCAGAGAGCCAGCAGTGTGCTGTCCCGGGGCGCAGGCTCCTCTGCAGCTGTGACGTGTGCCCACAGGGGCTGACGCTGTGACCTCCCTGTTCCCTTTTGCTTTTACTGACCTCCAGAGGTCCCTTCCAACCACAACCATTCTGTGACTTGATAACCAAGTCCTCCCTTCAGAACTGGTTTTCATCCCTCTCTGTGTAAAAATGCATCAAATCTGACCTGCAGGTTAATGTTTTCCAGTAAAGCATTTAAAACAGAGATGCAGGCTTCAAAAACAAACCAAACAAAAAAAAAAGCTGTGGAAGAGGTCTCATAAGAGGGGTGCAGGGATGGCTGCTGCCCAAGGTTTAGAGTAGCGAAACGGTTTTGAGTTCTGTGTTTTCTTCTCTGAATTGCAATCCACAGAAGAGGGAATAAAGGTATTTCTGTCTGTAAGGGATGGCGAGCTGTAATAGCATGTGAGTATAGTCGTTTTCTCTGTTGTGACTCCATAGCTTTCTGTACAAATCTCTTTTAATCCTGTTGAACTGTGAGTGCTCTGCACCTTGCTAATGCAGAACGCTGTGCAGTGGCTGGCAGATTGCTTCGGGGTGCTGAGTGGTTTGGGGATCCGTTCAGGGGCTTCAGGCTGTCAGCTGTTCCCTTGAAAACTGATCTTTGCTTAAGAGCACTGGTCCTTGATAAACACTGGGTCCTGAGCAGCTCACGGGAGTTTCAGAGTGCGATTACCGTGGGGTCTCTTACGGAAGGTGAGTGTACGTGTGCACAGGTGCTGAACAAGTGTGGAGTACTGCTTGTGTCCTTCGAGTGCAGATGGGAGCTAAGCTTGGTTCATCACACGACCCTGTATTAAGACATGGCCTTATGGCAAGAGACCGGAGCAACTGCTGGGAAAAAACAAGTTAGAAAATGTGCTGGGAGAAAATAAGGCAGATTGGTAACGTGGGGTAGATTTAGTACTGAGAGAAAACACTTGGAACTGTTACACTGGAGCAGCGTACTTGAAAAGGCTCTGATCCCTTGGGGTGGGCTTAATATAGAGCAGAGTGCCAAAACTCTTCTGTAATACTGTCTGGAAAACCGAACTGCAGGAAATCCGATCAGCGGCTCAGAGCTGTGTTAGACCGTGACCCTGCGCAAGCTCTGCTAGGCGCGGGGTGTCCGGGACTCATTTCCTCCTCAGCGGTGCCTGTAAGTTGGGCAGGCCCTGCTGGTCCGGTCTGTGTGCAGCCCGTGAGGGGAGGGCTGGGCTCAGCGTTGTGGTGTGAAGGCAGCTGTGGCACACGTGTCTGCAGCGCGTTACCTGCTCTCGGTGGTTTCCCGTCCCCTGAAGTCTGCTCACCGGCCAGTGGGGCTGCACTCAAGTTCCTCATAACAGCTCTGCAGCTTGGTCCAGGCCGCTGCGGAATAGTCAGGAGCAGCTCCTTTAGGCAGGGCCTTCTGTGAGTCTGTCGGTGTCCTTCAGCCCCAGGAGGGCAAACGGGCTCCAGGCGCTGTTGGTGCCGCAGCTGTGTGAGGTGAGTAGCTGGGAACAGGGAGGAAGCCCATTGCTCTGCTGCAGCGAGCTCCTAAGTGTCCTTGGCTGTGTGAGCAGACCCCGATGAACAGTGTGAGGTCAGCATGAGGTCCGCATGGATCGGGTGCAGCTCTGCCTGTCTCCCCACTCCCCGTATGCCAGTCCTCCTTGCTGCTGCTCCACGTGGCAGGGCTGGAGGAGCTGCTTCAGGTGGGCAGCTGCTCTTTGGCCACCTGGATCTTAGAGGAGCAGAGGTTGTTGGCTCACTGACAGCTGTAGGGCCTGCTCTGCAGTGGGGATTGTATTTTCCCTTTGTAAGTGGGACTGCTTTCTGGTCCCTGCAGATCTGCTGATTCAGTGCGATTTTTTTAAAAACATATTTTTCTTATGATATTGCACAAAATGTCATGCTTCTCGTCTGCATTCATCTGGATGCGTTCAGATTAAGAAATGTAACAAGTTAATCCATAAAATGCTCCTGAAGGTCAGCAGATGGGTACTGCTGTGATGGAAAGCTAGCTTACAATGCTAGCCTCATCTGAGCCGTGCGATGGAAACGCTCAGGGTCTTCATTTCAAGGATCCAGGAGCATCTAAGCTGATCTACGTGGGAATTCCTGCCCTCAGACCTGTAGCCCATTCTGCAGACTACCCTTTTGTCTTCAGATCTGTTGCTGTGTGTGGAGATGGAAGTTCTGAATCTCAGCTGGTGGGGTGCCACTGGACACCTGTGGGTGGCATCTGGAGAAGGTATGGGCCACGTAACAGAGAGATCAGTAAAGCTCTCAGGACTTCAGTTACAGTGGCATTAGTAAACTTAGAACACAGCTGCACACTCTTTAACTCACTTCAGTGGGCTCTGTATTGGGCAGAGGTGTGTTCGTGAATTCTTCAACCTTTAAAACCAGTTTTAGTGTTCATTTATCCGAATAACGTTATTGGCGCCAGGGAGCAGTGCTCATGTAAACTGCAATATTGGTATTATTTGTCTACACATACTCTAATTTTTCAACAAATGAAACATCAATGAAATAAAACCATCTTGTTAGAAGATAATCTGAAAAAGCACTAAGAAAAGGCTGAGAAGATTCGTTTTTCATATGAGCATTTATGTCTGAGAAGGAATGGAAAGGCAGTGCACAAATCAGATTTTAACAAGACAGACAATACGACGGTTTACTGAAAACAAGAGTAAATAAAGCTCTTATGATACCATAATACCAATCATAGATTTTAAAAATTGGCATCTTTTCCCTAAAATGCTGGCAGTTTTCCTCATCCATAGGAAAAAAAAAATCTAATGGCAATATCTGGAAAACATTCGTGTTGGTTTTTTTGTTTGTTTGTTTGTTTTAATTATTTTATTCTACGAAGCCAGTGACATAGTTTCTTCTTACACAGTCTCCTGCAAGGTACCATCAGTAGCTACTTCTGTCTCCAGGAGCTGCAGCTCTTTCTCTGGGTTCACATTTCACACTCTTCCTGCTAATGCGCTGTGCAGGAAGAGTTGCATCCCATAGCTCTGCTGGGCAGCTGTGGGACTTCCTGGATCTTTGCTTTTTTAAGGCTTTTCCCCATCATACCCTGCAACTAAGGCAACAAATAAATTTTTCTGATCACATTCTGCAAAGAGCACATGATGTTGGTGGGTAGGGGAGGAATGATTCTGCCCTGTGGAAGCCGGGTTGTTTCGTGAGCCCCAGCACTGCTCGGTTCTGTACACATTTCAGTGATCTTATTGACATCTCAGAATTTATCCTTGGGAATACTGCTATGTGGTGGGAGGAAAATGAGATGCTGTTAGCAAACTGATAATTGAAAGTAATAAAAGCCTTAAGCAAATGCATAAAACTCTTCCCAAGCATGGTATTTATGGCCCCAGACTGTTACAGAGATATTTATAGGTTCAATGGAAATACAAAACATACGGTATCTTTATCCGGAAATATTCTTTCAATTATACCCTGCATGGATCTCATAAACATCCCTCTTTCATCTAAAAATTCTCCAGTACATTAGGTAAGAAACATCATTCCATTTTGCAGGGGTATGTGGTAAACAAACATCTTGTACTAGCAGATGTTGAAGTGTGTTTTACAGATTTCAATCAGCAAAAAGAATATTCTTTACGTTTTGGCTCTGGTAGCTCTAAGTACTGCAGCTGTTAGGCCACACATCTTGTGTTTTGCTGTTGTATTTGTTCTGTTGGAGACTGTGTAGGTTCAGCGTATTTTTCCCCAATTTTTCTTCTAAAGCATAAGGATCTTAATCAGCTTTTGTTGCAGTTTACTGAAGCTCCTGCTTCACAAGTGTAGCAGGATCGTACAGATGTATTAGATGAAGCATTAAGGTATAAGGAATTTTGGGGGAGAAATTTCTCCAGCTCTTGTTAGTCTCTAGAAATAGTGCTTATGGGAGCTGAATTGGTCTCTTCATATTGCATGATTGTTTTAAAAAAGTAAAAATAGCCCAGTGTTACGTGGCAACCATCTTCCAGAGTCAGCTGCTAAGGATTGATCTGAGGGAAGTAGAAAGTAAGACTCCAGGAATACCTGCGTGAGCCAGATCAAGAAACAGCTTCGTGCTTCGTGCTGGCTTTGAGAGGAGCCTGCTTCTGCCCAGTGCAGCTGCTGTCTGCCTGCCTCTGCTGAAAGGAGAGGACGGGCACTGGCTGAGATCCTGCACTCGTTTGGGAGAGGCGTTGTTGCGCATCCTCTTCCAGCTCTAGACTGGAAGAGGTATTTTTGCTGAGTTCCCTAAGCATGTTGCTGATTTTGCCATTTCTCAAGAAAAGATGCCCTCATTGCTTGCCATGGCTGCAGCTTGGTTAAAGTAACACCTGTTCAGGTGGATCACCTTTTTTTTTTTTTTTTTTTTTTTTTTTTTTTTTTTGTGGTGCAGAAATGAGTCTGTCAGACACACCTCACGTTAAACTGAAATTTTTCATCTGATCTCCGAACCGTACTGAACTGATTGTGCATCCTTTCAAGTCTTGGGCACGAATGTTGCAATCTCCACTACATACTCCTCTCTGCTTAACAAAGCAGGAGGATGTCAGCCTATGGGACGAGTAGTGAAGGATCCTTTGGTAGGTGCCCCAGTCTTAAAGCACTTTTACACAAATTTTCCTTCCCAAATTTTCTAATTTTTTTCCCCTTTGTAAATGCTGCTGATCTCCCATCCATCTGCTGGTTTGTCATGCAGTGTTCACAGGACACCTTATTCTGTGTCTGTGAGATTCCTTCTCTTGAAATGGTCCTTTGCCATTCCTGTCACCTGACATGGCCACACAGTTTAAGGGATGATCACAAGGAAAATTTTTTTCTTCCTCTGCTCCTCTCCTTTGATTTATTTTATGTTGTGCCCAAGAGCTGTTGTGCTTATAGGCAAGGTCTCTGAATTCTGTTTTGGCAGTTGCAGCATGATGTGAATTGTTATCCTGGTTAAAAATGCAGCTCTTGTCATCTCCTTGGTGTTTTCTGGGGTGCTACGAGGAAGGCAGAAGCTGCTGCCATGTCTTACCGATGTGTCTTTAAGGCTAGGCCCCAAGTGCAGGTCTTCTTGCTTGTTGAGTTCAGGATGGATATTCAGAGTCTCCGCATGGTAATTCTGTTTGTCCTTTCAAAATGCCAGCCACAGAGGAACAATGTAATTGGAGAGGAAAATATGTTCTCTTAAAGTTAGGGAACACTAGAGGAGCTAATTTTCCTGATTTTCTCTGACATACGCATCACTGATCACTGGGGATAAATTATTCAGATGTTAAAAGATCACAGTTGTAAGTATGAAAGGAGTTTGTAGCAATAATCACAACAAACCAATGTCACTAAATTACTGAGACAAATTATTCGTGTCATCACCCTTCAGTTTTTCTGTTTGACCTTTCAGCTCTGGCACATGCTGAGCGCTGCGGGGCAGGGAGCTGCATTCCCTCTGGCTGGCACGCGATGCGGGGCAGCACCGTGAGCAGGAGCTATCCAAGGGATCTGTGGCTCCCCATAAACCTGCACAAGGGTGCTTTCCCAAATCTGCCATTCTCCAGATGTTTTAAAAGTATTTGAAGTTATTTGGGGAGAGGTAATGATCGAATGCACTAAGTGCTGAGAAGCACTTTGAGTCCCTCTCTGCTGTGAGAGCTGTGCAGGAGGGTCTGGAGTGTGGGACGAGATGTGGATGTTGATGGAAAATCTGTTTCAGAGCCAAGACTGCAGGTTCTGTGGAGTTCTCAGGGTGCACTTAGGCTTCATAACGTACAGGGTAAAACTCTTTTTTTTTTTTTTTTTCTAGTTGTTTTATTGGGAATAAATATCTTGAGAAGGGGTAAGAGCCTTCTTTCCTTATTCACGCTTAGCAAGGCAGTACTGCCAAGCAGTCAGGTAGCACGTTGCTTGGCAAGCAACAGGGTAAAAAAGATCCCGACAAAGAGTTCTGTGGACAGGTGCAGCTTCAGCATTTCTCCTTTTATGCGTAAAGCAGGGCTACAGAAAAATGGGGAAGGCTTTATTGCTGACATTTTGCTGTTGCTGCTTTTAGTGGTGCGGCATTTCGTAATGCCAGCCCAGGTGTCTGACTCTTAGGCTGTGCAGCAGGCAGGTGGCACCTGGAAAGGCCTGGCTGGATTCTCTTTGGTTAAAGTAGCATCATGTTGGGAGATCTGATATTTTGTGAGTGTGAAACACCGTTGGAAAGCCTGACACTTCTGAGCTGTTTGTTGCCCTATTTGTGGCTTACGTTACTGTGCTAGAGAGTGTCTAGCACAGTAATGTCTGGAGAAAGCAGAAACTCTGTATGTGGGGAAACTGGTGGAACAACACTAAGCATCGAAATAACTCCCCTTCCTGTTAAGGACAACTTCTTGTGTTGAGTTCACTGGAAAGTGGGAGGGATGTGTTAGGTTCTGGATGAGTGATTATCTCAGTTCATCTGCTGCTTCCTCTGTAGGTGTTGCAGAACCAGTTTCTGGAAAGAGGAAGGTCTTCAAGGTGCCGATATTTGAAAATTGTACCATGACTTTGCCATCTTCATGGTGTGGTTGCTAGGTAGGTGGCAGACAGCTCCTCCGCTCCCCAGGAAGACATCCACTGCTGCACTTCATATCTGTGGAAGTCGATAGACTAGCATCACCCTGAATCTCAAGCAACATGCAACGCTTGTTACAAAACCAAATCCTTGAAAGTCCCCTGTTCTTGACAGTTTCAACTAAGTTGTTCCCAAAGTACAAGCCCCTGAAATTTTGCCTCAGGGTCCCATGGCACGCCTTGGTCAGCTGAAGTGAGTAACGTAGCATCTTGTGCGTGCGCAGCATCTGTTTGGGGCTGCTGATCTGAGGGCTTAGCAAAGCTGTGAGAGCAAAGCCTTCCTTGCTCTAATTCCAGTGCCTTCAGTGGTATTACGCTGAGCATTGATTTGGCCCGGTTTAATCTAAGAGCAGAACTCCTGCCAAAATTGAGGATAAGCATGACAACCATTACGCTGATTTATCCAAGTAAAAGGGGAGTTGCATTATGAATTTTGGAATTTAATATAGTGCATTAATGGCATTTCCATCAGCAAAAATTGAGAAGGTTGATTTATAACAGATAACTCCAATAATTTCTGAATTTCCATATTAATAGGAAAGTGGTACTTCCATTTGTGCTATTATCCCCATATGTGCCATCATCTTATAAATATGGAAATTTGGTAATTATCCGTAGAACTACTCTATTTTCTGATTGTACCATAGAACTTAAGAAACGGAGATTTTATTCTTCATACAATCCATATATTTTATAAGTTTTTATTGAGTCTAGTTTACTATATGGAAAGATAAATTCCGTTTAGCCATGTCTGATGCCTGTCTAAAACTAGATGGCTGCTAACGAGCTCATTTTCCTTTAACCAAAAGCACAGAACCATACCATAACATGAGACACTATTGATTTGTTGCCTGCTTTGTTTTATGAGTTTAAGGGCAACATGCAGAGTAGGAACCTGTAAGATAAGTTGTGCATCTAAAAGGAATTAATATCAACAGTATTGACAGTAAACTAGGACCGAAACTACTTCTGCATCATTATATGGGGTTGATAGGGTAAATATCACCTGCATGAATGACTCCTCCACGTGCTAATGATCATCGAGGAATGTAGGAGTGCTAGCTACATTGAGAACTAAAGTTGGAAACAGGCAGAACGCGTTAGATCTTGATGGATAGCTAACCATTACAGTGCTGATTGTTGTGAGCGAAAATGGTGTCAGTCTGACTGTTGATCCCAAAGAGCTTTGGGATTTCTCAGACAGTTCTTTCTGCACCACCTGTAAGCTGTACACACTGGATTTTGTCCTTGTGTAGCTGAAAAATCACACATGCTCTGAGCTGTGGATGTTTCTGTAGGCTGAAGGCGTTTGCAACGTCAAGGACTGAAATTGTGCTTGTTTACAGCAAAAGCCGCAAAGTGATGTTTCAGACCTGGCTTCAGCAGTATTTCTGTAGCTTGCCAGTTGGTCTGCAACACATGAAACAGAGTCAACAGTCTATCGTAGTGGAAATTGGAAGCAGGCACCCTGAAGCATGTTTTGGATGTGCCTCTGTTGCATATGGAATTGCGGAAGTTAGAGGATGTTTTGAATGCTTCCGGGACCTTCCTGTTAATATGCTCGCTCAATCTTGGGCACTAAAACGAAGTACTTTGATGCAGTGATGCTAACAAAGTTCTCTTGGATTTGAGTAGCTGCAGCTGATGTCCTATTACGTTTGTAAGGAATCTGCTCTCCCTTGAAGCTCAGCCACTTTTGTAACCACCAGTTAATGTTGCCTAGGGGCCTGAATAACAGCTTGTGGAAGTCATTCTTTCTTTTATTCAGGCTTAGGGCATCTTCTCTGAGGAGCTGAGTTTCTCAGCTGTGAGGCAGATATTCTCTCGCATAGCCTGACCTAGGAAGTAAATGAGGGAACGTGGGAGAGTTGTGTTGAATGCTTGCAGTTTTCTAATACGATGCTCTCCACTACCCTGCAGTGCTGCTTTTCGCTGCCTCTCTGGAGATAGCAATGTTTTTAGTCTTTAAATCTATGAAGTTTGTTTTTCTAAAGGCTGCTGAGCTTGCAGACTGGGCCTCCAGCTGACTCTTCAGATAGCAATGCGTTGCGTGTTTCTCCCATTTTTGTTCTGCTTAGAAGGATTAGTTAGGATGTCGATTCCGTTCTTGGACTTCACTTGAGGATGTTTGTAAGTTGTTCATTTGTTGCTTAAATAAGGGGAGGATGAAGGAGGTAGGGCTTGGGTTCTAGGAGTTTTTCCAGGCTACATCTGACAATGCTTAGGATATCTATCTGCCCCTCTTCTGGAGGTAAATTTCAGGCTGGTATGAGGGCAGCGGACTCTGGTTCACACAGCCTGTGTAGCTCTGCCTTCTCTAAAGCTGTGCAGCCTTTGAGCCCGTGAGGCTGGGGCTCCAGGGCCACAGTCGGCACGTATCTGTGTGGCTGGACATCTAGTGGCCCTGTGCCAAAGTTGGTGCTGCCGTGCTCCTCTTGGTGGTTGTCACCTCGAGCAGAATTGGCTCATGTCTCTGCAGTATGTGGCGAGAGGTCAAAAGGTGGGACAGGAAGACTAGCAGTCAGGGAACTGCTTGAGAAAATGGAAGGTGAAGGGCAGCAGTTGGTTAAGTATGCTGTTTCAGCACCTCAGTTGATGGAAATTAGCCTTCTCTGCAGAATTAATTAGAATTAAGCCTTTGTGTGCCAGCTGTGAGGATCTGGTCCGGTGTGGTTTTGGTTGATTTTTATCTTCCATTCAAACTGAAGAAAATACACAGTCCAAATAAACATTCAGATCCCAGAAACTAGGACTCTTCCTCCTTCCTGCCAGTGATTCCATACGCTTTTGTTCTGTTCCAAAGACCTGAAACAGGTGCCAGTAGGACGCATGCAGTTCAACTGAACCCAGCATTCTTTTACTTTCTCTGGTGCCAGCCTTGCTGTTGATCCAAAGCTTTCTGCTTTTGTCCTCCCATCTCTGGGTTTATGCTGGCTTCTGCTAATGAGAACTATAAGGAATAGAAACTGACCTCAGATTAACACCGGGCTGTTCCTGCAGAGCCATCCAAACTGTTTAAAGCATCGATCAGTTAAGTCCCAGGAATTCTTTAAGTCAGTCAGTGATGTGAACTGACAAGTCAGATTATTACAGTGAAAGCCCTCTGTGCTAGCTTAATTTATGTTACAGGGCCTCAAAACCAGGCTTCTATCAGTATGGATTTCCTTGTTTTGCGTTTTTTAAGACTGAAGTAGAAATGGTCTTTCTGAAAGTGTTTCCTAGGAGGATATCTCGCATCAAGTCAGCTCTCCAGTGGATTTAGAAATCATGCTTCTATTTTAAATTAAGGCATCTGACTGTAAAACCTTTTTGCCCATTGTATGGCCCTAGGAAGATAAAGACAACTTGTATTTGTACTGTACTGTGGCTGCATTACCATACCTGACTCTGAGATATTTAGTTTAGGGGCATGCATCTGTTACGTGGATGACAAATCGAAGGAGAATGCTGCATACGGAAGACGTACAAACTCGAAGTTGTGGATTCTGATGGTTACAGCCCTGGGAAAGAAGAGGGAGAATATCTTGTGCAGTGCTGTCTCCATTCTCCACAAGGAGCACCAGGGCTCAAAGCCATGGAAATAATTCTGGTATAGTGTGCCTAGATTCTCAGGCCTTAAGTGTATGACACAACACAACATAAAAGGATCTTTTGTGGCAGTGAAGTTGATGACAGCCTGAAAGAGTAGGAAATGAAGATTTTTGTCTCTTTACTGTCTGTTCATGGAAGCCCTCAAGTAAGACAGCTTAAGAAAAAAATCTGCTGCCTTATGGAAAAGTAGGAGAAAAAAGCTAGTTCTGGCAGGCTTACTTTGCATATACTTTGCCCTAGTGCATGACTGCATAATTTCTTCTTGCTGTTGTGTTCCATTTTTTTTTAACAAAGAAGCGGCTTTTAAATGATGCCTGTGAATGTGTTACAGGAAACAAGTGTAAAAAAGTCACAGAAAAGCCTCTAACCTGACAGTGGCCTCTGGCCTTAGGGCTTTCACCATTTCCATCCGATCTAAGGCTCCACCCGTGACGTGCTTTGCTCGCATCTCCATGTGCAGACTGGGCAGCAATAGTCTGTAACTTCATACTTAATTATTAAATTCTCTTGTCCTGACAGACGGTTCTTCCCAAAGTGCAAATATCGAAACTGTGTTGAAGAGCAAGATTTTTAGGTTAAGGTATGAGTCAGTGAGGCTGTAGTGCGTGTTGGCAATGATGCTTTACATTCCTGAGAGCTAGATCCAGCCTTTGCATCCCCTGCTTTCTGTCCAAGTATCGAAGGCTCTAAAGAAAGTGGTGTAAATGCTTTTCCATTGCAGTCTTACCAGTATATGCATATCATTTTCTTGCATTGTTTTTTCTACTTCAGTTACCCTCCCTGATGTAATTATCCACATTCATGATCTGCACTTACTCTTTCATTCTTATAATAATTTTCTTCTGTGTTGTAAGTATTGGAGGAACTGTGCACTTACATAGGCAGTTGTATAACCTCTCACTCTCATAGTGCTGGAAGTCCATCCAGACTAGTTAAGGAGCTTTTTAGAGTTGTCAGAATGTCTATATGCTTTTTTGCACTTTGCTGGTGTCCTGAGAAATCAATGCAAAGAAGTGATACGGACTGCTGTCCGCTGCAGTCAACCTGACGCTGCTGAGTTGTTCAAAACACTACGTATACAGTATGTATTTTTAGGTTTTATCCACCCAACAGCCAAAAAGTTTTACTCTGACTTCTGCCCAGCTGGTCTTGAAGACAGTACAGTTTTCACTGTGCTTGAAAGAAAATGTGTCAGTAGTGGAGATTTTTCTTCTGCAGTGCTTTCATGGTGCCTAAAGCTGCTTAAGCACACTTAAGGTTAGAAAAGGGCAACACGTGCACAGCGTGGGAAATAAACAGCCCAGTCATGGCCTTGATGTGATTCTTTGGAGTGAGGTACTCTGGTTGAGGCCACTGAGGGAGCTCCTGTCCCTGCTGTAGTGTGGTACTCTGTGGGACAAAATCAAGACCAACAAGTGGTGCTGGTCCAGCTTCTTCCAGATTCCTGAGTGTGAGCTGTTTGAGGAGGAAAGGAGGAGTGTTGGTGCACCAAGGGCAGTATGCCAGTGTTTTATTTTATTTTTTAAACTAAGCAAAACATCCTGCAGAAACATATGAGCATGTGTAGGGGCAACTTTAAGTCCAAGTGTATAAAATGGAGAGCAGCATCTCTAAACAAACCTGTCACAAGATGTAGTGAGTCATTGACACTACAAACAGAGCATTTATTTTCCTGCTTCTGGCTGGTGCTTAGCTAGGTCTGGAAGACAGAATAGACATTTCCAGTTGGTAAAGTGAGTGCTGTGCACTACTTAGATATCTGAAACACTGTATGCCCTCCTTGCTTGAAAACTGGCTTTTGTGGAATCTTAGCTTAGTTTTCCTTGGGAGAAGTGCCAGTATGATGTGGTTGTTACCAGAGGGTCTGTGAGTAGGACACATCACAGGCTGTGGGGTGCCCACATGATGTTTCTGCTTTTGAGTTGCTGCCCTCGCTTACTCTTTTTCCCTTTGGAAGCATTCTCTGTTCCTTACATTTCTCCCCATGGCCAGCCTCTTCCCAAGATGATGAGGCACAGACTTCAGGCAGTATCGACCTGACTCACATGGGCTGTGCTGCTCTTTTCACAGTATGGGTGCTGAAATGCCATGCTGACTGCTCAGGGGTCTGTCACCAGGGTCTGCTGGAGTAGGGCCTGCCAAAGACCCTTGAAAACCATTTTTTTCCAGAGATCTCTCCAGAGAGGAAGAGTTCCAGACAAAAGACTTCCCATCACCCACAAGCTTTTACTCACCAAAAATCACTTGAATGAACCTTGGGAGTCCAGCACAAATTTACTTCAGCGGTTGACAAAAAGTTTGTAACCTCAGTGTTTTATCGCTTTCCTTCCCCAGCTGCATATCCAGGGTTTACTGATACCTTCACCTACCCGGATAGCTTCTGGTCCTGTCACTCATCCCTGATCTCAGTCCTCACTGAAGCCCTGCTGAAATGGCTAGTCCAGCCACTGCGGGATCGAGTTCCCAAGGCATTAAAGGTGCTGTCCTTTATTCTGTGTCTTAGTACTCCTGTGAATATGGCTGTTTGTGCCTGCAGGTCCCCGTCAAGAAGGTGCCTTCTGCCTCCCCGTTCTTTGCATATGGCAGCAGCCATGGAGATGCACTTTGTAGCAGCTACACTAGAATGCTCAGCAATGTCTGAGCTACCTCAGACTTGGAAGTGCCTCGGGCATCACTCCCAAGCCACAGAATGGACAGGACAGGTGGCTCAGTGGGTATCACAGCTGTTACTCTGATCTCTTGCTTTCATAATGGGAGAGGATGTCTGACACATTCTGCTATTCAGTTATCCTGTTTTCTTGAGTTATTCCCCTTTGAAGCAATGACTGATTTATGTGAACAGCTAAATCAGCTCCTAATATATATTCCCACTCATTTGTTGTCTGCTTTAACCAGAGGTGGTGCCAAGCATTACAGAAAATGTCCATAAACTCCCACCAAGACCATGACTTCCTGGTAATGGTGTGTTCCAGTTCCTGTGAGCACCTTGCACTGATTAAAAAAAAATAACAATAATAAATCCTCACAAAAAGTCTTGAGTGGGACGCTGCAACAAGTGCTGATTGCAGAGAGCAGACGTGGTGGCAAGAGCTGGGACAGCACAGTCTCACCTGTGAGCATCGCCGCATAGCACCTCTTCTATCTGTGAAGGCTTCCCTGAAAAAAGCTGTTCCTCTGGCTTTTCAAGGGGCAACTACCAGATAGCACTTTGAGAATTCCCTTATGCGGCAGCTGTCTGCAACAGTCATAGGAAAACTGAAAGAACAAGTTCATTTGGAAAGAGCTTGTTTTGTCTGCTTCCTTTGAAAAGCTTTTAAGGGTTGCTTTGAGTGTTTAACTCTCTAGGGTCAAATTTTTGTTCTCATCCCTTGAAGGAAAAAAAAAAAGGCCAGATATGGAGACCAGTCAGTATGGAATTGGATGCAGGTTTCTGCACTTTTCATTTGATGCCATAATTCCCAGGCTGACCAATAAATGAACCCCACCAGCAGTTTCCTCTTTCTTAACTCCAGCATCAATCACCAGTTCTCAGTGCCCTTGTATTTGTTGTGCTGAGAGCACTTGGTAGTGCAGTCTTAGGCATGAGATGCAGGGTGTTTCTCTGCCTTTTTCCTGAGGCTTCTGCCACCTTAGAGAAATGCCAGTTCAGTTATACCTTCTTCCAACTCCTATCTATGCATGTGCAGTGGCCCATTATAAGATTGTTTCCCATGATATCCTTCCTAGTGACATTTTACATGCATACTATTTTCTCCAAATGAGTTTTCTGCATGCAAAATTTCATGGTAGAATGGATCTCAGCAGCTAAAGTGGTACATTAAGCTGGGGAGGGGGTGTGTTATAAGGAAAATGCTTTTAGGCACGCTCCTAACAGATGATTCTAACTGATGTTATGACTAGGTGCCGCTGCCTTTCTGATCACAATTACCAATACGAATGTCTTTTGGTCCTGCAATCCTTAAGCATATAGGAAAGAGACAATGAATTTGCGTGGGTAACCTTATGAAAGCCGCTTTTGTAATTAAGTGTAAACTATGATTCAATCCATTGCAGGGTATTATGCCACTTTGATAAACTCTCATTTCATTATTGAAAGTCAAGATACCCTTATTAAAGTTTTCTATTAAAATTATGTGCAGAAGCTTCCAAAGTCCACACTGCTTCTGCTGTGTCACTTTTATTCTAATGTAATATAAATAGACAAATAAGATATCCCGTTGTGTTAGCCTAGAGATGTTAAACATGCCCTTGAAACCTAAACCAAAATAAAACATAATTAAAAATCTCATAGCCAGACAGTCCTGTGGCACAGCCTCCGTGGCAGCATGTAGCGAGGTATTGAACATGGGGCTGAAGGGCTGTTGGGAGGCTGAGGACATCTTTAGCAAGCTGCCTGTGGTATGATACGTTCCTGTGCTGTGAGCTGGGTTTAGCTCACAGTGAGATTTCCAGTAGAAAATCTGTCTCTACAGCTGAGCAGGTTGCTGTTAGCCATAACCCTGAGGCAGAAATTAAGTGCTTTATGTTGCTTAGGAAGCTTATTCTGAGGCTTTTTACACCACGGCATCCTAAGGAGGGAGAGGTATTCCAGTGGCACTGTGCTTATCACCTGGAAAAGAGACTTCACTTCATTGAGTCCAACTGCCTGACGGCCTCAGGGCTAACCAGAAGTCAAAGCATGTTACTGAGGACTTTATCCGAATGCCTCGTGAACACTGGCAGGCTTGGGGCACTGCTCCAGTTGGTCTGGATCCCTCTGCAAGCGTCTCGTCCCTCCAGGCAGCCAACAGCACCTCCCAGCTTAATGCCATCAGCAAAAGTGCTGGGGATGCACTCCGCTCCCGTACCTAGATCATTGGTAAAAGCATGTTGAACAGCAGTGGCCCTAGATGGTCCTAGCCACTTGTATCAGTCACCTGCCGCTCATACTGCAGGGATGAAGTGTGCTCTGCTTGGACTCAGTGTTCCTTCCCCTGCTTTGACATTGACAGTTTCCTCCACTGAAGTGCTTACAACCTTCTGCTTGGTGTGTTGTTGTAGGCAACATCACATCCCCTACCCTTCAAAAATTTTTTTTCCCCTTTTTGATGTTTTTATGACCTTTGGATGGACTCTTCCATTGATCATGGGACTGTAATCTTCAGATTGCAATCAGTAATCTCTTAGAGGCCTGAGTTTGCATTGTGCTTGTATGTTTTCTGTCATCTCATTTTTTTTCTTCAGCTTTCAATAATGCGACTTGGAAGTATATTAGCAAAAAACTGTCCTCACTCAATGTTGAATCATATATCATTATTTTGCCACAGTTTCTCTCTAATTTTTATCAAAACCATTGGAAATACTTGGCAAGTCTTCTTGTAAACATAAATGTTCTCTGAGGTTTTTTTGTTTTTATAATCCTTAGGTGGCTACATTTTTTTTTTCCCTGGAATCGTTGGTCTCATATGAAGTTTTGTTTTTACATATTACTAAAGAGATTGGAGAATTTCAAATGAATGCTTTGATTAGATGTCCTGAGTCTCATTAGTACCATTTCTTGCAGGCTTTGATAATCTTTTTACTTTATTCATCAAGATCTCATTCTTCTGTACAGAACTGTATGGAGAAGAAGAGCTCTGTGCCAGGTATTGGTATTTAAAAATCTCTGAAACCGGAAATGAAAAGCACAAGATGTGGGGAATAGTCCCAGTCGTAGGGCACCTATTGCCTTGCACCTCTGTGTGCTGGGCTCCGGTGGAGATGAGGATCCTTCCAGCACTTCCTCAGAGTGACTGAAACTGTTAGGATTGTTCCAGGCACCTTCCCTGCCTTTCGCACCTCTAAAGGAGAGGAACTGCGTTCTTTTTTCTTACGTTGTTCTGACTCCTTGTATTGCTTTTGCTTTGTAAAGCTAGTGCAGTTGGAGGATGAGTGTTTGACCTGATGGACAACCTGTGCTGTGCCAAGTTTCCCTGTGCCTGCTGGGCAGGATCAGCCCCAGCTCAGGACAGACAGTAGGAGAGAATCCTGACCTGACTGCGTGGGTGTTGTTGGTCCAAGTCTGGGATGGAGGCTGAATTTTCTCATAATGTAATATGGAAGCACAGATATTTCCAAGGATTACAGTTCTCCCACTAAATGAACTTGTTGTCTTCTAGAGATTTGACTAAAAGATCAGGTCATAAAATATCCTAGAAGTTAACAAAAAATCTGCTTAAAGCACATTTGTTGGCACAACCTAAAGGCAGCAACTAAAATTAGTGTAAAATGTCAGGGAAAACTCCAGACTTGCTGCTCACAACCAAGCTTTAATTCATCTCTTCCTGTATTGAAGAGGTGGGACATCTCCTAGATGGATGTTTCTATTCTGAATGTTATGGAATTATTAAGTAACACTTCAGCATACACTGAATTTATGGCCATTATTTTCTAATGAATTCTGGTAGAACTGACAACTCTAATCAATTCTACCTTTCAGAAGTATAAATAAGAAGAATGAATAAATAAATAAATAAATAAACAAAGCTTTGGCTACAGGGCAGCACAACGTTTGGAAATGAAACCTGAAGCATCCAGCTGAGATGCATTAATGAAATATTAGATCTCAAGTTTGTAACCCTGGCTGGGATGTCATGGTACCCGGTGTTGGCATGTGGAGATTGTCTTGGAGATTTCCTCTAATCTTCTGAGCTGGCAGGACGTGAAAGATTAAAATGCACTGGATCTATCAGACTTGCCACCTCCAGTTCAGGCTAGTTATTAATGTGCTATGTGGACAGCAGTACTTTATTAATTGTATCGCTGGCCACTGATCAATGTGACAAGCTTAGCAAAGAGCACAGTTATTCATCAGAGAGTTGTCAGGAAGTAATTGCCCTCATATGCATTAGAATAAGCTAGTGTGAGAAGCAGAGGGGATGTGCTTTTATCATCTTTAGGTGCAGGTCTGCTGGTGTCAACAAATTTAAAACTTACTAAAGTACCAGTAAATAAATAAATTGGAAAATAATTCATTTTCTGTGACACAGTCATGCCACTGCCAAGTAAGACAAAGGGTTGTCCTTTAATGATATTGTATTTCAGAGTGTTTTTAAAGTAACTTTCAATGTGTTATTTTATACAGTATTTGTTATTGGTTATATTTTATGTGGACAGGCACATGGTTTGCAACTCTTTCCATACAGAGAAGAGTAGAATAGTTGAGATCTATTTTGCTAATTTTTTTTTCTTTTTTTTTTTTTTTTTTTTTTTTTTTTTTTNTTTTTCCTTTTTTTTTTTTTTTTTTTTTTTTTTTGCTTTAAAATGTGTGATGGCAAAGCTATTGAATTACAGAATATATTTGGGATCAGCTATGACGTTCTCTCACCTTTGTAAGAAAGCGCATCAGTAATAAAATAGCGATGCTTTTCTTTCTGCAGAGGTGAGGACTTACACTTTTCAGCAAAGACTCAGCCCTTGTAAGGACTGTGAAAAGCACTGGGGCAGTGACACAGCGAAGGCCGAATTTGCAATGGCTGCCCCGTCCCCTGCCGTACCCGGCAATATTAAACTTCCTCGCCTGATGTGTCCTCCCCAGGTAAGCTGATGCAGTGGCAGGGATGCTGACACTCAACCCCTGTCTGCTGGAAACAAACAATGAAAAAAAAAAACCCTACTTTGAGCAGCAGATCTGTAGAGAACCTGTCCCAGGAGATAACAGGCCAGAGTACAGCTGAGGTTAATTCCTGATGTGATGGTGATTTATTTATCATGCAGCTGAACAGTGATGTAGTAGGCTGATTCCCCAGGACTGTCATTCTAACACACTCCAGAGAGCTAAATTCATGAAAAGTAGTAGCAGACTGAGGTCAGAAATGGGCAGAAATCTGGGATAAGGTAGGTTTTCATAGGAAAATAGAGCACTTCGGTAGGAGATGATGAGCAAAGGGACAAGTTAGTATCTAGGTTATTAAAAGGAAGGCTGGCGATGCATACAGTTTAGATTTGCTAATGATAGTCCATAGCCTGCGTGATAATGAGACTTGTTTAGGATGGATCTCCTTGCCATTCAACAGCATCACATTTAATGATCTCATCTCAAAGTTGTGCTTCTGCCTTGCCAGTTAAAATGATCCCTAAATATAAAGGAAAACGCTGGTAACAGAGACTACTTTATCATACTCCTTGTGTATGCTACTAAAAGAAGAGAAACAGAATATTGTTACAGTAGGTACCAGTCTTTTTGTCCAATTTCAGACCTACCCAAACAGGGAAGGGTGAAAAGTGTGATATGACTTTAAATGTCATTAGCTTGATCAGCTTAGAAAATGAGCAATGAATGTAAAGTCAGGGAAAGGGAAATTCAGTAGTGGAGCACTCTGAAGCTGCAAGCGAGGGGCTGTTAAAGCCGTGTCTGGCAGAATGAGGTCCTGTGATGGTAGCTCTCATATCCTTCACAATATCTTTACTGTGCATGATACAAGGCAGACAGCTTTTTGTTACTGACGGTCTAATGCAGACTCTGTATCTGTGGGGCTGGAGTTTCTCAAGAACAAATACTCTGAATGGAAAAAATATTCACAAAGACTGAAGTTAAAGCATAAAATCAGAAAGCTTCATCGCAGCATCTTCAGCACAGTTACGAGCAGAACTGTGGCCACAGTTATTTCAAACCCCTTACTGCATCCTGCAACAAAACAGTGTACTGCACGTAAAAAAGCTCCCTTACAATTTTTCTATCAAAATGCAGAACAGCTCTTCTAGTCACTCATCCAGGTGCAACTTGGCTGAGCCACACTCAGGTCTCTGGCCTTTGAACACTTTGCCCCAGTGCCTGAAAAAAATTGTTGATAAAGCTTTGGCTTGTGGTTCGCTTCAGTGAGTGTCCGACTGCCTGCTGTAGTTTCTCTCTTCCCTTGACCCCTGTCAGGTGTGGCTGGTGTATGTGTGTGTTGCACAAGGATCTGTTGGCTGTATTCAAGGTGCGCTGCCTTTTCTTAACATGACAAAATCCCGTGCTGTGTGCTGAAGGCTGACAAGTTAAAACTAAGGACACTTCTGATGTTTCTCTGATGGCTGCTTGGAGGCTGTAGTTCCTGCATTGGCAGCTTCATATTCAGTCAGGCAATTAGTTGCAGGAGGTGCAAAATTCCTCTCTGATGTTGTGCATCACTGATAAAAAAAAATGATAAAACAGTATCAGTCATCCCTGTGCTTTGCTCTCTTGATCCTTAGGTTGTCTTTAACTGAAGGTTATGGCTTTTAATGATAAATTCAGATGCTGTAACACATAATTATAGGAACTAAGTTGGCAGAGCCTTGAATACATGCTTGGGAACTGCTCTGTGATTTTTCTTTCTTTTTTTTTTTTCCTGTCTGGATGATTGTGAGTATTTAATGTCATTACATGGAAAACTAAACTTCAGGTACAGTTCTCTCTCTGGAAGTCAGGAATCGATAATGTGCCCTTTGAATAGTGAACCATGGCCAACCATCAGCAGACATGCAAAAGTAGCTCAAGGAATCTAATATGTAACTCTTTAAGGAACGTAAACATCTGCACTAAAGGAAAAATAATCTCTTGTGGGTAGCCCTAAAAATGACAACTTTGTTTCATATTCTTTCCATTACCCACAGGTCACAGCTGTTTCAGTTTTTAGTTAGCATCATGCCTGAGGATTACAGTGCTTGACAATAGGTGACCTTCAAACCCAACTGGAAAATACCTGCATTCGATGTTGTTTTCCATCAGTAGACACAGAGGGGTTGGTAGACTAGCTGACCAGCTCCAGATTAAGGTCATCTGAGGGACTTCTCTATCATCCACCTGTCAGCTGGAGAGCACAACAGAAGATGAAAGATCGTGTGCTGTCAGAAGTCCTGTACTCTGGGCAAGGTGCTGAACAAACTGCTGAATGTGTCAGTTATGAAGGACAGATTCTGACCTGTTAATTCCATGCGACTTGGTGCAGTTATTCTGAACTTACATTGCTACAAAAATCCAACCCAGTTCTGTTAACTACCTCTGCTCTAGAGTATATGTAGTAAATAATCCTAAAGCAGTGTTTGCTGAATCGAGTGGACCCAGTTAACAGCTTGTCAGTTACAATTTACACCTTTCCCCTTGCAGCCTACCTCCATGCCTTTCCAGTCTGTAAACATGCCATGTGACCCTCCAGGGTGGTGCCCACCATCCAGACTGCTGATTCACTGATTCTGGCATTCCCTCTGCTGTTGTCTCCTCGATAGCTTCTTCATCTGTTGCTCCTAGGAATTTCAGGCTTGGAAGCAGGAAGATTGTGGGTTCCTTCTGCCTCTGTAGTGTACACATACATGTATATGCACATATATGTGTGTATATACGTGCACACAAGCACACACTCATGAAAGAATGAGCTTTTGACTGTCTCATACGACACTTTGTTTTCCTCTTGGAATATTTCTTCCTATTTTGCATTGCCATTGTATGTCAGCATGACAGCTGACGTCAGGAGCTATCTGTGCTAGGTAATGTCCAGCGATTCCCAACTCTGTTCTGGCTGTATTCCAGGTGAGAGAAAGTATGCTGAAGAGAAGTACAGACCCTTGTTAGGGGAGCGGAGGTTATGTCAGGGAGGAACAAGATGCTCCAGGATAAAAAAGTGGTGGGTGTTTCTGTCCCATCCCTGTGGCCAAACCACTTTCTTCTTGAAAGTGTTGTTTAACCCACAAGCAGTGTGACATTAAGTCATGTCTACATTAACGTCACTCTGAGATTAGCAGTTTCCTGCAGATCTGTGCAAATTACACATCATAGAAATTAATGCAGAAGTCCTCGTAGCGCTGCCTTTCGTCTCAAGAGGATGACTATTTTTCACTTTTGAAAAACGTCTTTTTTTAAGCTTTGCTCTGTTAAAGAGCTCTTGTGGTCGGCATCACACCATTAAAAAACTAGAAGCTGATAGCCGTGATATTTCATGTGTAGTAGCCTCTGCAACAAATTACAATGCTGACTGCTGAGGCTATCTACGCTGCTGGAAAAATGGGTTTAATTGTCTATTCTGAAACTATTTCCAGGATCAAATAGCATTTCTTTAACTACTCATGCTCTTTCTAACCCTGGTTCAATTCTGCTGCAGTAAATCTGATGGGAAAGCAGCACAGCATGGGAAAAACAGCACTGATGTTTTATAGTGCCGACATTAAACTGTATGTCATCTTCAAATTTAAGTACTGGGCTGGAAGATTACCTCGCTGTAAGGATTTGTTACCATCGAGAGATCCAATCTGCATTTTAAAAGCTCTTCTTAACCAATGGTTAGGGTCAGTGCCTGCACTGGGGTTGTTCTTTGCAGCCTCCTCTTGGCTCACTAGCTTCTTGGCATCTCTTTTGCGCGGGGCTGAAAAGGAAGGTGCTCCTACTTAATGTGAACAATGTATGTTGCTATCACTGGTTACAATGGGAAATGGGGACAAAATGAGCTTTGAGCACAAACAATTTGTTGTGCAGACTAATCCTTTCAGTCTTACAATGTTTACTAATCCTTACACTCCTTACTGGATTCAATTTTCAGTGTGTGCACATATTCATGTATGAACTTTGTATAGATACTTCTATTTTGACCTGGTTGAAGTGGTTTCTGGAGACGTAAGGCAATGAAAGGTTGGGATGACACCTTACACTGTTTCTTGAAAATATCACTTTAAACACTGATGCTTTATTTGTAAATTCCTGTGGTAAAGAGGATTGCCCCACATAAGGTACATAAGATTCCATGTAAGCACACTCGTGTCGGTTTGAACTGGAGAGGTGAGTTCTTCCAAACAAGTCGACGAAAACCTGTCTCCAGCCTGGCTTTGTCTCTTTCTAGTTCTGCTCCTCTTGGCTCATCACAGCAGCCTTAGCATACACCTTCACGGGCAGTACTCGTGGTGTGTTTTAGTCTTGGGGCTAGTGTTTTGGCACACAGACTTGTTCTTTAGTGATCTATTCTTGTCCTACTCATTTCCCTTTGTGCCGAACCGTGGCCATCTTATCCCTTGGCCTCAGATATTGGCTGTACCTTACTTACCAGGATGGTCATCTTGAGGTGATACCTGCCAAGGACCCTGTACTTCCATGTACAGCCCATGCGGGGGTGGACGTGTCCCCTCACCAAACCTGCTTGCAGCTAAGGCACGCCGAGGAGAAGGCCTGGCCTGCAGGGCTGCCTGGGTTTCACTTGCTGAGGGCAGAGGTTGGATGTCTGAGCCTCGGGCCCGTAAATGCCCTGCAGGGTGCTGAGTTCAGTAAACGAACCTGAAGGGGCTCAACAGGGGATTCAGAGCTGGGCTGTGAATGCCTGACTGCCCCTTTGGGGCTGTGGAGTGTTTTGTTAGTGTTAGGGCACGGATCTGGTGGCAGCACTTGCTCTTCTTCCTTTTCTCCTTTGTGAGCAGAATCACTGAAATGGCCACGCTTATTTTACAGCATATATGTATTTTTGTTGTCTTAACATGCATTTTATTTTCAAGTTTATGCCCTAGGGACTTCACAGACTGGTCTAGTTGCTTGAAAGTATGCTCAGTTCCACCTGAGAATACTTACTCAGCTGAAGTTTTCTTTCTTTGTAATGAACAATGCTCAAGTTTGAGAATTCCAAAATTTAAAAGAGAGTGGGGAGAAAAAGAGGGGGTGGGAGGACATGCCAGTAAACATCTTTACTGTGTTTTAGTATTTGGCTGGATTAGCCCATGAATTGTTTTTAAAATTATGCATTTGTGTGTGTTGCAGCACATCTCTTGAGAATTCAGTAGTGAATTGGGTCTCAAGAGACTTGACTTGTTTTCTTGGCTCTGTTCAAGAACCTGTCTCAGCCTTGGATACCTGCTGGTTTCCTCATATTCACCTTCCTCTCCTGTGGAAAGAATAATTGTATCTTTCTGAGAAACTGTCTCTCTCTCTTTTCTTTCTCTCCTTTTCTTAGTTACTAAACCTTTGAGAGGCAAACTTTCTCACTGTACACTTGCATGGCACTTAGTGCTGTGTAGTCTCTGGTTTCTGCCTTGAATTAAATTTTGAAAATGGCAATTGCAGACTTCAGACTAAAACTTTAGACTTCCACTTCTAGAGAAGTGCTGCTGTGGAAAAGAGGAAACCAAACAAGTGGAAAAAATAAATCTCCATAGGCTAAGAAATTAAAGATGGTACTTAGTATCAGCCAGGTTACTATTTTTCTGAGGGGAAAAAAAATAAATAAATAAATTAGGGAGGATTCCTTGAAATATACAGAATATAAAAACCATAGTTTACGGTATTCTCTGGTGTTCAATTTTTTCCATCCTCCTTACTGCAGGGACATCTTTCCCAAGCCCTTTCTTAGCCAGCTTCTCCAGTGCACTTTTGCTACTGTTTGTGTTGCCAATAAGGAAGAAGGAGTTTAGAATCAATGGGAGCTGAGGTTGGAATGAGGGAAAGGTGTTCAGCTGAAATAAGGTAGTAAGATAGTACTTTAACGTTGCTCTTCTTGTTACACAAAGATGTGCTGTTGATGGAGTGCTCATCACCAATATATCTTGAAAAGCAGTTGCTTGGGTAGCACATTGAGGCAGACTTCTGTGTTGGCTTCATGAAATGTTCCTGTCAAGCCTGGAAGGAAGTGATGAGATTCCTGGAGATCAGCTACCCGACCTGTTTGCCATGTTGTTGCCCAGGGGACTTGGACTTAGATTGGTATGTTACTGTATTTTAGAGAACTGCTTTGTTTAAAACACCTCTGGTGGAAGAGGAGGATATGAGCAGATTAGTGCCTCCTAACACAGCACTTCGTGGGAAATGTTAAATGCACTTCAGTTTCAGGGAAGATTAATGCATCCCTCTAATATGTTCATGAAAAGTCATCTGCATAGTTCTGCATTACATGTCATAAATGACTTGAATCAAATTTGAATGTATTTCGACTTGTTAGAAAGAAACTTGGTAATATATTTAAGTTTAAAAAAATGTACCATTGTACATTGTTCTATTGTAATTTTGGAGTGTTCATTGTTAACAGTGTGCTGCTCACAGTTCCTGGTGTACGTGAAGAAGAACACACTCTTTGTTTGGAGACGTCATTTTTCATTGGCAGAAAAACGAGCAACTTGATGGCAGAGTAACTTAGTGCTATTAGGCTTGGGTAGGATAGTTGTGATCTGTTTAAGCTTGATGTTAACCGAACCTGAGTCTTCCCCGAGTTTTACTTAAACTGTTACATTTATCTGTTCTTTCTCGCTCCCATCTGTTTAAGATGGAGCTGGTAATAAGAGAGTGAGCATGCGACTGTGTTTCGTTGTTTAGCACTGAGATAAGCATGGCAACGTATTTCTGAGGCAGCCTGTGCTCAGAAATCGGTATACTGGTGAACCAGAAGCTCTGGATGGTTCACCTAGGTTCTAAGGCTTTTAAGCAAAGGCCTCCTACCGCATATGCCAAACCTCTCAAGGCCTAATTTGGTTGAGATGCAGCACCAGTACAACAAAGCTGTCTGCCCAAAGCAGGGCTGGAGGTGATAGGATTAAGTGAATAGCTACCCTGTTTCCAGGGCAATCAAGTCAGTAATTAGAAGTTCAGTAATCTCCGTTCTTTTACATAGTCCCTCAGTGTTAGAATTAATTTGGTATTCAGCTTGCCAGTTTGTGGATTATGTTGAGATTATCGCTCAGATGTGTGCCAGCTGGACTTCATTGCACCTGAAGGCCTTTAATTTGAGGATTATTTGGAACCCTGATCATAATGCACTGACCTTCTGTTATCTCTGGTCTTCAGAAAGTGTTCCTTTAATAGGAAATTCGCAGTGAGGAGCATGAGAAGCAGTCATCCACGGTATTTCTGTAGGTTCTGCTAATAAGTTAGCACCTACCTTCCAATTAGCTTTTACTAATCGAGAAACTTGCAGCTGCTAAGGCTCCTGTGTGCTTTTATACAAATCTGATATTTCTGTATCTAAACGAAGGGCTGTGGAATGGTTTTGATGATGTGTTAGAAGAGCGACAGTGAGATTGGCATTGCCTGCCTGATTAACTCAGTGTGAACCTCCAGTGTAACTGGCCTTAGAAATAAGACAGACTGGGAGCTGAGCGAGGCTATGCCTTAAAGCAATCTACGAGCAGGAAGAATAAACCTTTCTGGGAAGTAAACTCAGCTGCTTACTGGTTTTAGATCCTTATCTTTGTTCTAACTTTCAGTTGTGTCCTCAGTTCTGCTAATTGGGATGAAGACTGAAAGTTTGTTTAAGTTCTTTAGGTAGTTCCAAAGGCCAAGACACTATTCTAATAATATATAAACCAAAGTCCGTTATAAAGACACTTCCAAAGGCTAGGCATTAGAAGCTCTTCTTAAAGTACTGCTAACTTATAAACTTAATTTCACACTATATTACATCGAATTTATAGCAAAATAATTCAACACACAGAGCACTGCTCTGGAGGAAATAGGCACTAGAGAGCCTGGACTTAATTCAGCTTAGTTATACCTCTTCTGAACACTAACCTGATTTTTCCACCAGTAGAAATGAAATTCACATTACCAGCTGTTGACATCATTATTACTATTTTCTGTTCAGTGCAGCATGATAGAAGCTGCAAATTAAAATTCAAGTTATATGGGATATTGGCAAGAAATGTATTCGTGAAGAAAAGTTTCCATTACTGTCTTTCCTTGTCTGTTTAAGAAGCTGTGTGGAACTTATTTTTAACAATAGCACATGAGCCTGGCCCTGTAAATGGAGTGACCATACAGATTAATGCTGTTTTACGTTGTCATTCATGGAATTATTTTGCAGCTGGCAGATTTCAGTTTAGGACCTGGGCAGGCTGGAGACACGGCCTGATGGGAATCTCCTGAGGTGTAACAAGGGGAAGTGCAAAGTTCTGCCCCTGGGGAGGAACAACCTGAGGCACCAGGGCATGCGGGGAGCGCCCAGCTGGAAAGCAGCTCTGCAGGAGAGGTCCTGGGCCAGCAATGTTCTCCAAAGCACACCTGGAGGTGACTTTGGCAAGGAGAGTCAAGACTGACAAGAAGGGCTGCCACAAGTACGTTGGCCA
>VXAV01004456.1:824-10976 GCA_013399715.1 Alectura lathami
TGTCCAAGACCTGAACCAGAAAGTTATCGTCGATGGACTCCAGCAGCCTCCTGGATCGCTTGCAGCTTGCTGTGTTGTTGTCCCTGCAGATATCTGGGTGGTCGAAATCCCTCATGAGGATGAGAGCCTGTGCCTGCAATGCCTCCTTCAAGTGAAGCAAGAAGGCCTCATCAACAGGCTCCCCCTGATCAGGTGGCCTGTAGTAGACCCCAACCACCAGCTGCCTTTTATTGGTCCCACCCTTAATTTTCACCCACAGGCTCTCAACCATTTCCTGACTGTCACTCAGGGGCAGCTCCTCACAGTCTATGCACTTCCTAACATAGAGGGCAACTCCCCCACCCCTCCTACCTTGCCTATCCCTTCTAAAACCTTGTAGCCCTCCATGGTGGTATTCCAGTCATGGGAATCATCCCACCACACTTCTGTGAGAGCGACAAGATTGTAGTTCTCCAAGTGCACCAGAGCTTCCAGCTCCTCCTGCATATTTCCCCTGCTAGCAGTAACAGCAAAAGCCATTAAACCAAGGAGGATCCAACCCTGCCACAGACAAACCCCTGTGGGCCAGCAGCCCAGCAGACAGCAGGGAAAGCTGCAACTATTGTGAGCAATGATAACCTCGGGGAAACAAAAGACAGCAAAACTGCCACAAGACACGCACCTGCAGTAAGCCCCCACCAAGGCTCTTTGCAGCAGCCCAACAAGGAATAGCAGCAGTAGTAAGCTCCTGTAGGCTCTTCAGGAGTCCTCACGGCTGGGGGCTGTCATGCCATGGGAAAACAATGAGAAGTAGTTCAAGTGTGAAGTTGGTCTCCAGCAGCATGTCTACAGCAGTGAGCAGAGCATGTCATGGTCTGCTCAGTGATGAGTTCACCAGCTGCTTACAGGAGAATCTCGGGTCTACCTGAGCAGGAGGGTGGGAGGCAGAGCTATGCCTGGAGACCTCCTTGCTTTGCGTTAGCATCACCTCCACACCACTGCTGTCTGCTGCTGCTGTGGCAAGCCAGCAGACATTGCTGGGGAGAGACATGCAGAGCTGGGAGTGCAGCTGCTACCTGACTGCCCCTTAACAGAAGCCAGAATCGCTTGGAGCCATCCCCATGGTATGCAGCGTCAGCAAGTGGCAGGAACATGCACAGCACTGCTGCTGCACAGCCCTTTTGTGGAGGGATGGGTAAGACTTTCTAAGGACAGTGACATCGTTACCATCGTCCAGCAGCAGATGAGGTCCCCAGCACTCAGCACTCAGGGGAAGGCTAGAGAAAAGGAAAATCCCTTTGCTGTTCTAACACAGTGTGAAGACAAGGATGAAGATGATCTTTTCAGAGACTCAGTATCTCCTTACATTAATAGGTGGTTGATGTTGATCAGGTTGTCACTGACAGCTTTATCCTTTTCCCCTGTCTGTGGAGGGTCAGGTCATCACCTCCCTGCAGGACTTCACTCCAGCTCCAGGCCTGACGCAGACAGGCTTACCCATGACTAGGCTTCCTTAGCTCCAGACACGACCCCCCTCTAGTGGAAGATCAGGTGGCTGTTTCCCTGCAGATGCATGGTGCAGCTGTCAGACTTGTGGCTCACATTCTGTGTGTCATTTTGCTGTGTTCATGTTACTCAGGAGGGGAAAAAGAAGCTTTTTGGAATTACTGGAAATTTTTCCTAAAGTTGCTGCCTTTTCCAGCCTGGTTATGCATAACCTCACCAGCAGCAAGAAGAACAAAGTCAACATTTTAAATTAAGAGTCTGCCTGCCCAGGAACTCCAGTCATAGGACAGACTGTGTAAGGCGAGGACCTGTATCAACGTACAGTGAGGAAGTCAGGCTTCTGCCTGTCTAAAAGCCAATGCTCCCTAGTCCTTCATGGCAGGAGCTAGCTTGATTTCTTTGTAAAATGAGGTTGGGGTACTGGAGGAGTCTGTGTTGCTTGTCTGTCAATGTTCTTTCATGTATATAATTCATCTATTTATTTTTTATGCACAGATTTACAACCAAGGAGGCTACCTGCCACAGCTGAACATATTCTAAGGTGTAAGAGGCTTTCTCTTAAAGGCAATTCTATTACTGCTGAGAACAGTCTGTGTTTAAAGCAAAATCAATTAGGGGCTGATTTAATCTCTATGACCCCTGAGTCATTGGGCTTGTGTACTTGGCTGAATGGGAGGGTGGCTTCTGATGGTACAGGTAATTGCCCACGAGGACATGGAAATGGAGCTGCCAGGTCCTCTTGCAGAGCTTGCCAAAAAGCTGTCAAGTGATAATGAATTCTGTCTCTGACAACCTGACCTTGAGACAGATGTCTCTTTAATTGATTATCCTGAGTAGTTTCCCCACACAAGGAGTTATCTCAGAGGTTAGAATCATAGAATCATAGAATCATAGAATCATCACAGAATGGCTTGGGTTGGAAGGGACCTCAGAGATCATCTAGTTCCAACCCCCCTGCCGTGGACAGGGCTGCCAGCCACTAGCTCACTGGATCAAACTGCCCAGGAACCCATCCAGCCTGGCCTTGAACACAGCCTGGGATGGGGCAGCCACAGCTTCTCTGGGCAGCCTGTGCCAGCACCTCACCAGTCTCTCAAGGAAGAATTTATTCCTGACGTCCAACCTAAACCTCCCCTCTTTCAGTTTTAGCCCATTCCCCCTCATCCTACCATTATCCACCCGTGTAAAAAGTCGGTCCCCCTCCTGCCTGTAATCTCCTTTTAAGTATTGGAAGGCCGCAATGAGGTCTCCCCGGAGCCTTCTCTTTTCCAAGCTGAACAGTCCCAACTCCCTCAACCTTTCCTCACAGGAGAGGTGCTCCAGCCCTCTGATCATTTTGGTGGCCCTCCTCTGGACCCGCTCCAACAGCTCCACATCCCTTCTGTACTGGGGGCCCCAGGCCTGGACACAGCACTCCAGGTGAGGCCTTCCAAGGGCAGAGTAGAGGGGGACGATCACCTCCCTCTCCCTGCTGGCCACCCCTCTCTTGATGCAGCCCAGGATGCCATTGGCCTTCCTGGCTGCAAGAGCACACTGCCGGCTCATGGCCAGCTTTTAGTCGGTCAAAACGGCCAAGTCCTTCTCCGCAGGGCTGCTCTCAAGGAGTTCTTCTCCCAGTCTGTACACACACCTGGGATTGCCCCGACCCAAGTGCAACACCTTGCACTTGGCCTTGTTGAACCTCACCAGGTTCTCGTGGGCCCACTTTTGCATCCTGTCCTGGTCCCTCTGGATGGCATCCCTTCCTTCAGGGATATCAGCTGCACCACTCAGCTTGGTGTCATCAGCAAACTTGCTGAGGGTGCACAAGACCTGAACCAGAAAGTTATCGTCGATGGACTCCAGCAGCCTCCTGGATTGGTTGCAGCTTGTCGTTGCTGCCTGAGACTACTTGATTTCACAGGGTTCTTTCTGGAGCAATGCCCTCTGGATCCATTATCCTCCAGAGAAAACATAGTCCTTCCATAAAGGTTGTTGCTCACTTGGGATTTCTGAGGACAGAAGAGGTGGAAGATCTCTTTTTCTCCAGCCTTAAGAAAAACTTTTATTCTTGAGTGAGGTAGAGGTCTCTGAGAAGTCTACTTTTGGTCTTGAAACAGCTACATCCCATGCACCTCCCATCACCTTTGCTGTGAAGGAAGAAACATCACTCCGAGTCTCTGCACTGCTTATTGAGGTGTTGAGGCCAAAGTGACCCACTTGAGCACCAGGACAGGCTCTTTCATCTGCCTATGAGTCAATTCTGAATTACAGCATCCCATGTTGTTGTACCGAGCTGTAGCAGTTGTGTGGAGGCTATGCATCAGCTCTGTACTTTCTCTCACATTGCATCTTGTCTTACATGGTGTTCAGATACCACCTAATACAAACAGACCCTTCCAGTTGTGGAAGCAGGCTTATCAAGTCTCCTGAATGTGAGTCTCCTGTGCAGTACTGGCTGCAGAGTTTGGAAGGAGGCTTGCTGAATTCTTCTGAGCCATTCGTGTCCTAGAAGAAGACACATAAGCAGGATGTGTTACATTTCATTCAGTAGAAACTGGCTACCTGTTTGTTGTACAGGGTCTTATGTAGAATTTGATGGTACTAGTGTTCTCAGAGCATTTCCTTTTTCTTTCCCCCTGTGAATGCCTCTTCATTCTCTCCCTTAAGTATTTATGATGACTTCTTCTAGGTTAGTTAATAGCGGTGCTTTGGTAGCCTTTGACCCTTAATAAGCAAAAAAAGTTGCATTGTGGAGCAAGTTCGGGTAGTTGAGCTCAGACCCACAACTCCCTGGTGGAGTTCTGGATAAACAGAAATTTCCTCCTGACTTCCTGACTGTCCTACTCATGAACTACATTTGTTAGTTGCTACAAGTGCCAATCCACAGTTGCTGGTGGTCAGTTTTACTGTATAATTTCTAATAGGAGCTGTTCTGTAAAATCCCTATTCCTACAGTCAGGCAATTATGAGAAATCTCAGCTTCCATAAATGACGTCTGTTTTTCAGTGGTCCCAATGTTCCACACAGACCCCCACGGCTTATTAATATCCTGGAGTTTAAGCTGTTGTTGAAGCAAGGATTATCTTGGCTGGATGGGAAGTCTAGAAAGTTATCTCTTTGGACCATCATTTAGCTGCATCAGGAGAACATTGATTCGGTTCTGTCTTTCATATATAAGATACGAATGTCTTGGAAACATGAAGAGACACAATAGAGAGGTACATTTTATTTTCAGTTTCCATTATGACCTGGTCAGCTAGGTCAACGCCAACTCTGAGGCAGTGAGAAAGGAAGAGCATGAGAGGCAAATCCAGTTTCCAAATCCAATTTTTGTTATGTCATTTGCCAAGGTATTTGAACTCAAAAGGCGTGTTTCCTAAACTTCTTTGGTACCAGGCTGCTCCCATTGTTCTCAGCATGCACTGGGGAGATTTTCCTTGCACAGAACAGGGATGGGATGTGGACATTTCTTTATTGTTCCCAGACTGGGTGGAGTGAATTTCTATTGTTCTTTAGTGAGAAGCAAGCGGCTTCAACCACCGTGGTCAAACTGCTGGCTCCATCAGTGTGCTGTCAATAAGCTAGTGTGCCTACAGGGCACAACCTGGCAGCTTACCAAGATTTTCTGTAGGGCCTCAAACAGCCTTACTGTGCTAGTAGAGGCTCTGGTTTTAAAGGCTGTTGCTTTGACATCATTTCATGTTTACAGCCCAGGAATTAGTTTATTTGGCACAAAGTGTTATGTAGACACACAGACTCCCTGTGCTTCTGCCCAGCACTAGGCTTCCTAGCATTAACATACCTGCACCACCCTGCAGTGCTTGCCTACATCTGCCTCCCACTGTGCTTGCAGTGGCTTTCTGATTTTTCCACTGCTGTGATAACAGATGCCATGTGCAGGCATCCTCCCCCAAAGCACCTTCCCAAGGCTCATGGCTATGAAGAACCTCTGCACTGTAAAGTCACAACCCTGAGTACATAAAACACATTTAAAACATGAATGCAGTGGGAATAGGGGAATCTGTGGTGACAGACTGCAAATGCATTGTTTTCCTTTTCTCTCACCAGAATGCCTATTTTGGGTATATCTTTCAAAGGCTTGGTGGTAAGCCCCCACATTATTCTGAGGAAAATTTTGAAAATGACTGTTACACATGCAAGCCTGAGAAAGAGGCCCCAGGAGCAGAAATCTGTGTGGCTGATCCTGCTGTGAATGCCTCCAGCCCCATCACTATCTGAGGCACAGTCTGTCCCCATCCCAGAAGTGAGGAACCACCACCTAGCCTGTGGCTGATCCCCAGAGTATAAGCAAACTGCCTGTGGAGGCTGCAGTGGCTCTGTCTCTTACAGTGAATGTCTTCTTCAAGGGGAGCCTGACAAGCCTGTGACCTCACTGAGTGACCCTGGCCAAGCTGGTCTTTGGAGCAACAGTCCAAGATTTGAAGCTGCCCACAGGTTTCCTACAGTCAGGGAAACCTTTGGGCACTATGTGTCTGGCCACACAGAGTACTCCCGTGGCTACAGAAGCCAACCCCATCACAGAAGCGCAAGGGAGAACACCTTTCAATAACCTCTTAAAGTACCCCAAAAGCTTATAAAGCTAGTGGATACGGAAAAAGTTCCTGTCCATCCAGTCCAGGAAGAAACCTCCTGAGTGGAGGCAGCATCCACCTGCTTCTCACAGCAGTTATGGTCTGCTTGGTTGGAGAGGGAAATCTCAGCAGTCAGAGGAGAAACTGTAAGACCAGAAAGTACCCTTTTCCTCATGGTCACAGGGAAAATGTTCCATTTTACAGAGACAGCAAAAGCAGCCACAAACAAAACATCTTCCTTCCTGGAAGCAATTCCCCAGAACCTCGTTTCAATCCTAGAGAACAAAAGGAAACTGTACACCTCCCAAGGGAAAAATTCGGTGTTCTAGTGCCAGCATACAGACAGCCAACTGGCCAGGTCACAAAGAGTCATTGCTAAATGCTGAGAACCACCTGTCTGAGCAAGAAAATGGTCCATATGACTGGGAGAACCCAGACACTAGTTCTTCATACCCTGAAAGGCAACATCTTCCTTCTTCATGATGCACAAGATGGGGCAACCAGCAGAACACTGCATGTTTCATGAGACAGACACCATGGTAGGAGTTCCCATTACATTTATTAAGCCTCTCACTTGGTCCCTATGTAGAGAGAGATCCTTATATTCAGAAGGAAAGCACACTTTTTCCAAGAGGAAATGCATGGGACAGTATCCCCTTCTGAGCCCAACAAGGCTGTGTGAAAACTCATCCTATCTTCCCAATTCAAGTCAGAGGCAGGGGAACCTCTTCTGTGAAAATGACCCAGTCAGTTCAGTGGGACTCGATTTTTTATGGGTAAAGAACACAAATGTCCAGGCATTGTCATCAGACCCTGAAATCAGCCCAACAAGACAGTAAGAAAATTGCCAGTATCCTTAATAATCCATCTAGTCAGGAGGGCTATTTGCAATGTCCAACATACAACCTATCAAACAAAACAGAAAGCATTCCCTATAATATTATTTCATGGGGTCCAGATGATCATTCTGCAACTTCTGGCATACTCTTCCTAAGCCTTTGGGGAATAATCTGTAATATTCTAAGGGGCAAACTATTATCCCGCTGGGAAAGCCCTGGGATGAAGAAGTAGATTCTCTCTGAATCTCTTAAATGCCTTTCCTCAGAGAAGTAAACTGCAGTATCCTGTGCTACTATTCTGGAAAGAGGGAAGCATCTTTAACACACTGACTAAACAAACAAACAAACAAACAAACAACCCCACCCCCAGCTCAGAGGATACCTGGTGGGGCTCAGAGGAAAACCAGGGTAGCAGGAAAAATCAACTTCCCAATGCTGAGATGTCCATTTTCCAGTCTGAGTTAAGGAGAACTCCCTTGGACTTGCATGTTGTGGCAGAGAGTGACAGTGATGGGAGATTGCCCAGTTTACCCTTCCATGTCCAAAGTTTTACATGGGAACAAAAGCATCCTGAAGTTAGTTACTCCAAGCCTGCTAGACGTGTTGTCTACCCAACTGGTCTTCAGCCAGATATGCTTGAACTAAAATTCCAGCAGAAGGCTTGGATATCTTTGATGAAAAATAACAAGTGCCAGCTATGATAGGTCCATGTCATGCTCAAAAAAGAGATCAGCAGAAGTTGTCTGAGCCCTGTTCAGAAGCATGGCCAGATCCAAACAGAATGCCCGTTATTGTGGGACCACAAGAATGACACACGATGTGACAGCCACACCATCCACAGGTCTGCCCAAGTCCAAAGCATCTAACCAATTCAGTGAGAGAACTGCTTACCTTTGCCAAAGGGAAGCTGGTGCCAAAAGGAAACCGAAGTGTAGATCTGGTTGATCTGGCAGGAGTACATGTAGACTTAGTCTTCAGGAGACAATGATGTTTCAGCAGGTACCTGAAGTGGTAATTGTCCAGCGCTGGAGCACCATCTGGTGACAAGAAAAAGCAATAGGTTTCTGCAGACTGATAACGCCTACAGAGAAACTGGATTTTTTCTCTGTGATCAATGTGTTGTCCAGGCAACCAAGTGCTGGAACCTCCAGCAGAGAATATCCATCCATTAGCAGTAAATATGACAAACAGTCCAGAGGAGAGGAATCCATAATGTGTGCAGGTGCAGGCAAAAAAAAGGCTTGCCCAAGGATGTAACTTTGCTTATGCTTTAGTAGAGAAGGAAATGCAGCGTGCACAAGAAAGAGTGAGTACGTGCCCAAAAGGTTTGTAGTTCCCACAGCTGTACTAGTGTGATAGTTTTCAACAAGAGCAAATCCCCTTTCAAATGAATTTTTCCTGCCCTTTTAAACTCATCAGGACTTAGAGGTTTGTAAAACATCATTACTAACTTTGTATAAAGAACTGTTCTTGTTTGTTTGTTTGTTTGTTTAGAAACCATTTAGGATATTACTGTTACTTGGTTTAAAGCAACTCAGTTTCCTACGTGCTCTTTTGCTGGAAGGACACACTTACCTGGAATCACAATGCATCTGGCAATAATCTGCACTTTTGTTCCAGGGTATGTTCAGATCTTTCTTTTTTAGTTTCACCAAAAGAAAACAATGAAGGATTATAGGGGGAAACATATATCTCCGGTGGAAGAGAAGCAGATCTGTTAAGTTGTTCAAAGGTCTCTCTTCTTGTCCCTTTGTCTTCAGTTTAGCTCAGAAAGTTCATGTAACGAGTAAACTGGTCACCACAAAGTCTGTAGGATGTCAGTATCTGGCTGTCTGAGGGTGGTTTGCACAGATCACCATCAAAGTACCTAGAAGTTGCTTCTCTTCCCTAGACTGAGGCCTAGACTATTTGTCCCAGCATCACTGTTGAGGCACAACTTATCTCTGCCAACAGCTGTCCCGTTATGCCAAGTGTCCTGTCTATAAATCTTCCTGCTGAACACCTGTACCTTCTATTACTAACACCTCCTTCAGACAGGATACCATGTGCTGTTGTCAGCAGCTTGAAGTTGGAGGCACGTCTTACTGGCCACGTTATCAGAGAAAAGGGTTATCACTGCATGGAACATTTTTTGTTTGTTTGTTTGTTTGTTTGTTTGTTTTCTCTGTAATCAAGCCTCCAAGCTGGATTCATATTCATAAATGTCTGGCAAGTTTACTGTCCAAGTGGTCTACTGGGATAAAAACTTGTCTACTTTGAGAGCAGCATAGTATGTGATAACCCATACCTCCAAACTGAGAAACACACAACATGTAGCATTTGAGAACAGCACCAGTATTTTTTATAAAGAGAAATTTTGTTAGCTTAGAGTTGACTTAATGATCTTGGCCCCAGTTTAGATTTATTGGGTGAAAGAAAACAAGAGTCAATCAAAACTTCTGGCCATCTTACTGCACCAAGAACCAAAACTTTTCCTTGGAAACGTGTGTTTCATGTTGTGTTCAGTTTTGCAGCTTAGCATACTAACACCACTTTTATAATGTTTTATAAAGTGAATAATGTTGTACGTTGTGCATGGATGTACTAGTGATTTGGCTAGTTTGTACCATAGCTACCAATATGAACAATCCATAATACAGGCAGCTTAAATTTCTCTGGTATTTCCCCATGCTTCTACTTACATTAGCATTTCTCCATTGTAAAAATTCTTTATTCAAGTGTGTTTGTTAAATCAAAGTTTCAGTTGGAAAGTGTTTCTGCAAAGCAGCGTAATCTTTCTCATTAACTAGCATGTACCTTTGCTCTCATTAAGCAACATACTGATCCATTTTCTTCTGAACAGGATGGCCAGAGCAATATTATAAAGTCCAGGTGACACTGAGCCAAACAGAGGTTGATGGATCCCACCCTACATTTGAAGAAGTTTCCTCGTTACTGTCAAAGCTGTCATTTCTTGTCATGTGTCCTAGAGAATTAGGAGGCAGGGGGCATCGGGACTGAGAGTACACCCCACACGGAGCACCCAGAGTGATGCATAGGTCAGTGGGTGCTTGTCTTCTGATTTTATCGTTCACTTCATGTGGTTCAAGCTTTAATGTAAGTACAGCAGGAGAAGCATGTTCCAAGTCTGCCAGAACTGATAAGCTAAGCTCTTGCTGTTGAACACTACGTCCCCACATGCCACATGAAGTTTAACACAATACTGGAGGCTTTAAGACTTTCATCAGTGTTGTTTTGTGTTGTTGTTTTTTTTT
>VXAV01004458.1:45005-61853 GCA_013399715.1 Alectura lathami
TCCCCTTCTTTTTTTTTTTTTTTTTTTTTTACTTTTAAAGAACAGGTTTTCATGGTGTCACTGCCTTAAGGGCTTACTCACTGTCTTTGGTACAGCTGGACAAATCACTTTAGACTAATGAAGAAGGAAGTTGCTTAAGAAGGATGCAACTTAAGGAGATGAAATCTGAAATCAGTGAATAATTTGTATAAACAACAGGTCAAAGACCATCTTTTGTTTGAGAGTGAAATAGCAAATGTTGCTGAAAGGCTCATGTTCTTTTTGCATTTCTTTACAGAAAATTGATTATAGTTTATTGTTATTTGGGGATACTGAAACGGTTCCAGGAGATTATCTGGTGTGACCTGCTGCTTATCATATATTGGTGCATTTCATAAAATTCGCAGAGGAATATAGAAGCAAAAAACGAGTCTGACTGCATCAGGATTTCAAAAAGGTGTTTGCTCATGCTGTAAAAACTCAGAATTATGGGGATGCTACTGCTTAACTTCAGAATGTAGAGAACAGATCAATTATCATAATATCATAATTGCTTTCTCTTTCTCTTTCTTTTTTTCTTTTTTTTTTTTTTTTTTTTTTTTCTCTGTGAATCCTTTGATTTAAAGTACTAGTCAGTTTATTTGTTATGTTTGTGTCCAAAGAAAGAATGTGCCTCTAAGTAACCAATACATGCTACCTGGGAGGGAACTTGACATTTTACTCCATTATATAACATAATCCTCTTTATGATAAATGAAAGGAAGCTCTCTTTTTTCAGAGACATCTTTCTTCAGGCTATGAATTGTACTTGAAACTCTCCTTTTTTTTGGAGAGCTCTTCAAACTGAAGATGAGCACAATAAGACGAGCACATTATTCTCTTATCACCTTAATCAATGTTCAGTTGGAGAGAAAACTCCTGCTTCCAGTATTTTTATTAATTTTATATATTCACAAGGGACCAAGTGTTTCATTCTGAATCTGAATTCCCAATCCTTTTAAAATTCCAGTTCTTGCTATACTTTCATGTTCACATGCAGATTTGAATGGAGCTCTTACCAGAACCTAGAGGTGGGAATGGAAGAAGCCTCTCATATGGAGACACTGTCAAAGAGGTAGTGTAAGACTTTCGATACCAGAATAATTATTTACTGTACATGCTGCAACAATGGAATAGCACTTCCTCAAAACAGTGACCAGTGGGCATCCAGCTTTCTGAAGTACTCTTGTAAGTCCAAATGCAGCTGCAGCTTTTCCATGACTAGAGATTATTTTACATTCGAAGTTTCTGCTGTCTCATGTGCTGTATTGATTATTTGAATTATAAAATGAGAAGCATAGCACAGAGTAATTTATCTATTTATTTATTTATTTCTGAGGAAAACTCCAAAATAGCTGCAGTCTTGAGGGAGACTTTACTTCTGTATTTTTTTTTTTTTTTTTTTTTTTTTTTCTGAGGCTTTTCTCATTATNNTCCAGAGGCTTCTATCATAAGTTCCTAATTATTTATCTTTGCTTATAATCTGTTCTTGAGACAGAAGTACCTTCCGCATGTAATTACTGATGTCCAGCCCTGAAATACTCCTCCTGTACTGGTATGTGTGGTGATCTTCTAGGGGTGGGGTAGATGTGAAATGGGCAAATCATAAATTTATCAGATATCTCCTCAGTAGGAAGTTATTGAGTCCCAAGAATTTTGTCAGCTGTGTAGATAGTTGATATCATGACATGTAGGCTTTTAACGGAGATTTCACAAAAGGTCTGTGAACTTGAGAGTCCCAGGTTCTGTCTACGTGGATCCTGTAGTAGAAGTTCCAGTAGGGGTAAGTTGAAGATGATTTAACTGAATCAGCTTTAAAATGGCAAATTATTCTCCCTCGGATCTCAGCTCCAGACAGTACAATCTTGGAGGATGTATACTGTTGGCAGTTCAGAAAAGCTCGTGCCTCTATGGAGAGATAAGCTTATCCAGAATTACCAGCTATTGTTGCTGCTAGGCACTAATTTAGCCTAAACCAGATACAGAAACATCTGTAGAACTAATTAGAAAGCTGGAATTCATTGTGTAGAACGTTAATTAAAGCATTACCTGGGTTAGGTCTTTGACTTAATCAAAAGCTGATTGAAAAAATAGTCAGGGAGAACTGTTTTGGATCTTACATAGTTTGCTCTGAACAGAAAATGAATCACAGCACCTTTGGAGGCTATAGGGGATTTTTATTTTATTTTATTTTATTTTATTTTATTTTATTTTATGGGATCGAGTGCACCCTCAGCAAGTTTGCTGATGACACCAAGCTGAGTGGTGCAGTTGATACCCCTGGAGGAAGGGATGCCATCCACAGGGAGCTGGNTTTAATTTCCTGATCTGACTTTAAACCTTTGGGAAAGTAAAGAAATTTGTTAAACATACAATTGAAGGCAAAGAATCTCAACTGCTGTTGAGGCTTCTCTTTGGCAAGACATTTTTAAGAATCCTACTGAAACACCTTCTTAATTAATATATTTTTTTTTTCAATTCTAATAGTAGTAGATCTTTTGTTTGTGTTAGGAAAAGCAGGTTACAGCTGCTTGGGACTGCTGCTACTTGGTAGCCAGGATGGCTGAGTCATACTTTTTACTGAATTACCCTCTGGTCAGCAAAAATGTTTCTAACCCAGAGTGCCATCCAGAGGGGAACTGGCATGTGTACCATCCAGTGATTTGAGCTGTGCTTGAGTAACAATCTTACTTCTTCTGAGTTAGAAAGAAGAACGTTCTGTACATCTGGAAACTGGATCTTTAGAGAATTGCTGCAATCTTATTACAGGGACATCTGACATTAGCAGATTGTTCCCACATCTCTGTCAGGAATTTTTATAAGGTTGAAGGACCTTAAACAGAAGTTTAGACCTGATTTGTGACGTACACAGGTGAATCAAGCTGTGAGAGCATTGTTTTAGAACACATGAGCTCTTGTCATTGCAGCATGGCAGTTTCTCTTATTGATCTTCGGAAGAGCCTTCTTGACATGATATTTCTGGTAGCTGAATTGTGGAAATGCTGGTAAAGAAGTCTCTCTGAAAAGCTCTGGTAAAGTAGCTTGTTATTTCTTGGATGGAAGGTAAAATGCCCCTGCCTGTTTCTATTGCCTCTGCAAAAGCAATTGTGTGTCTGTGGTAGGTCTGCCTTGGCCAGCTCTCAGACAGCTGTTTGTTCTCTTCCCTCCTCCTCAGCTGGGGGAGAGAAAATATGAAGAAAAGAAGTGAGAAAGCTTATAGGCCAAAAAGACAGGGAAACTGATTACCAATAGCCCTTGCGAGCAAAAACATACTTGAGGAAAATTAATTTATTGCTAATTAATATAAATATATAATAACTGATCTGAGCAGGGGAAATCAAAAATGCTTCCCCCTTTTCCCAGTCTCAACTTCATTCCTTCACTCCAGACTCCTCTATCCCCTCTACCAAGAAACACAGGAGGGTGGGGAATGGGGAGTTACCAGCAGGGCCCTGCTGTTCAGCTCTGCTGCTCTTTCTCCTCACACTGTTCCTCTGCTCTGATGTGGGCTTTCCATGGGCTGCAGTCCTTCAGGAATACTTACTATGCCATGGTGCACCTCTTTCTCTTCTTCTGACCCTGGTGTTCCCACAGTTGCTTCTCACTCTTTTGTTTCGTCTTCTACTGCTCATGCAGTGTTTCCTTTTTTTCTAAATCAGTTTTCACAGAGATGCCACCAGCTTGACCGATGAGCTCAGCTGTGTTCTGAAGTAGATCCACTGCATTGGATCCCGGCCTCTTCTCACAGAGCTTACCTTGCAGCCTCCTTCCTGATGTCAACATCTCACCACATACACCCAACAGGGCATCAAACGTTTAAAACACCTGTTGTAGCTTGCTTCTTTCTCTAAGGAATTATTAGAAATTGTTACTTGATATTCTTTGTATAAAAGTTTTCTTTTTCTTATTATAATTATATCGTTGTCTTTGACACTGGTGTATCTTAAAAGCAAGTGCTGGTTTCTACACCTGGAACAGGGCAATCCCAAATGCATGTAAAGATTAGGGGATGAGAGACTGGAGATTGACCCCACAGAAAGAGATTGGGGGTTATGGTTGGCAGCAAGCTGAATCTGAGCCAGCAGTGTGCCCTGGCAGCCCAAAGTGCCAGCTGTACCCTGGGGTGCCCCAGGCCCAGCACTGCCAGCCGGGTGAGGGAAGGGATTGTCCTGCTCTGCTCTGCCTGGTACGGCCTCACCTCGAGCCCTGGGGGCAGGTTTGGGTGCCACAATGTAGGAAGGACATGAAACTATTAGAGAGCATCTAAAGGAGGGCTATGAAGAAGGGGAAGGATATAGGGGACAGGACATGTGAGGAGCAGCTGAGGTCCCTTGGTTTGTTCAACCCAGGGAAGAGCAGAAGGAGGGGAGGCCTCATGGCAGCCTACAGCTTCCTCAGAGGGGAATGGAGGGGCAGGCGCTGATCTCTGCTTTCTGGGTACAGTGACAGCCCCCAGGGGAATGGCATGGAGCTGCATCAGGGGAGGCTCAGGGGAGTGTTAAGAAAGGTTCTGCTCCAGAAGGTGATGGGCATGGAACAGGCTCCCCAGGGCACTGATCACAGCCGCAGGCTGCCAGAGTTCAAGGAGCATTTGGACACCGCTCTCAGACACAGGTTTTGGGTTTGGGGTGGTCCTCTGTGGGGCCAGGAACTGGAGTTGAAGACCCTTGTGGTTCACTTCCAGCTTGGGATATTCCATGGTTCTGTGGTTCACCCTTTGAATGAATTTGTTGAATTCAGCAAATGAATTTTCCAGGGAAAACGAGCAGTCTTGTATGAATTCCTAGCTATGCCTAAAATTTATTTTTAGAAATATATGAAAGCCTTTTATCTTGTACTATGAAACAGTAGTGGGAGAAATCTAATACAGTAGGACTGTATTGTGAAAACCATCCTCCATCTTGAAGTCCTCCAGGACATAAGGATGGCTGTAGAAAGAATGCATTGCTTGTGACAAGAGGTTAAAATTCAGTCATTTGTCTTCATGAACAGAAGCTGCAGTCTAAAAACGTAGCTGTCTAAAAACACAGTTCGTCTTCACTGAGTCTGAGTGTACAAACATTGATTTAGATTGGTGATGAATTACAGATTCTCCAAGTAAACTGCATACCTTATAGACAGTTTCTGACAGTTAGTAAAGTACATTCCTCTGCCCAATTTATGTTTTTAGTACTATTAAATTAAGTTAACTGCTTGAGTTATGTTTGTAATGGTCACATTAAAGGCAATGCTAACAAAACATTGCAATGGAGTCCAGTAACTAACTACATTTTCCTTTGGGGAGAATAATACTATTTATATCACCTAAATAATTGTTCAGACAACATTGTTTTGATTTGTCTTTGTAGGTGCCTTGTATTTGTCCCTTTTTAGCCAAAAAGAACCTCTTTCACAGAATTCACCACTTCAAAGTCCTAGCCCCCCTGATTCTATTTGCTAGCATTATTAAAACACAAAAGCAAAATTGCTGCTGTTTGGAATGCACCAAAAAGGAAAGGCCAGGCTGTTGATCAGCCTGATGCAGAGACAGGCTGACAGCAGAATATTTGTTTACCCTTTCTAATTTCTAGTCTGCCCCAAAAAGGGTCATTTGTTTTCAACAATGATTCAGGTTGACATTTACATTGCATCACATTACATTAAGCAGTGTTGTGATTTGGAGGAGTAGTAAGCTATGAAGGTAGACTAGACAATTTTAAAATAGGAGCTCTATGTGACATATGTAGCTTAGAAAAGGCCTTTGAGGTTTAGCACAGCTGCTGCAGGAGGGATAAAGGGAATTTGGTCTACAAAGGCTGAAATACACCATTTCAAAAAGGTAAGTGGTCTCTTCAATTTAACCAAGGGCCCAGAGCTACTTCCTGAGGTGTTCAAGTTGATTAAATCTGCCTGAGAGCTTTTTGCATGCATGCATAACTATCATTTCCAAAAAAATACCCCTATAACTGCAGTTATTAAAAAGATCTCAAATGAAGCAGCACCCTCTTTTTAGTTCACTTTGCTTTTATCTCTGCTGTAAAACTGATCTTAACCACAAATACTGCCCACTGAGCTCCAGCTGACTTCTATCCAGATTTCCATATTCTGATTTCCATTAGTCTCAACAATCTGGCAGAAGATGGTAATCTATTTTTATCCTCAAATATCTTGTTTTTTTTTTTTTTTTTATGTCTAGGGAAGCTTGCCACCTTCCAGCTCGGTTTCTAGTGAGACAGTGAGTCCCCTTTTCAGTTGTCCTTCTGTTTATTCTTTGAAAGACATTTAAGAATCTCTGGCGTAATCTCTGCAAAATCCAGTGTAATGCTCTGTAATAGCTCATGTTGCTCAATGGTAGATGCTCAAAAATATGAGGAAGTTTGCTGAGTTGTCCCAGGATAAAAAAAATTCCAGCTTAGCTCAATAGACAAAAGTTGACATTTAGCCACACTTTAAAGATGACTGAATTTGCCCAGTCAGGATTGTGTCAGGTAAGGAAGATGAAGCACTACAAAACTCTTGTGATAATCTAAGGACCACAAAATAGGCTTCCTATATCTTCTAGTCTTCACTTGATGGTACTACTACAGGAATGGTTGAACTGAATACAGTGAGTTCTGTTTTTCTAGCTGCAACTCTCCTCATCCCACTAGACTTTCAGCAATCTCATTCTAAAAATAAGTGGAAGAAAGGAATTTCCAGAGTTGAGCTTAATAACATTAGATTTGAATGTTTAGTTTTGATCCCTTCTATTCTTTTCTCTTCTCGTGACTTTTACTTCCCCAAACACATTTATTGTCCATCTATGTCTCTATTTGCATTCTGCTGACTGTTTGCATGCCAGCCTAACAGACTTTCTTCAACACAAATACTGTACTTTTCTGATTAGAAAGGTGGCAAAAAGAACTGTCTCAAATATTCTTATACTGATACAAGTTTGCCAGGGCTTGGCTAGGCTAATAGGATTATGAACCAGACATTGTAGAGCATTAAGATTTCTGGAGCAGTACTCATGAGGTCTCTTAGTGTTGAAATCCAAAACTGTAACCTCAAATTATATCTCCTTAATCTTGAAGCTGTCTGAAATCACCAAGACTTAATTTCTGTCAGTACAAAATCAATTCTTAGACTGATGATGTATGTGTGTAGTTCCACAAATCTTGTTCCCAGACATATTTTCAAAAATCAGAATGTCAGAGGACCACAGTATTTCATCACAGCAGAAAGATGCCTTTATTCTTTTTCACTTCTAGTTCTGTTGGTCTGACCTGTTTATGAAACGTATCAGGTAATACTGACCACTGCTACTGGAAGAAAGGTGGAGCAAGGGAAACTTGACAACACTGACAAAACTGCACATATCTTTCAGGAGGTTTAATTTATGCTTATGTGAGAATATTAGGTGTTACAGAGAGCGGGATGGAGCAAGGACTCTGTAAAAATAGTGATGAAAGTATTCTCTCTAGACTATTTTAAATGCTCAGTGCTATTACCCTGGTCAGCATACTGGGCTTGAAATCTGGTCTGTCTGTTTTTGATATTTTCACTTTTCAGTTATCTCTGACACTTCCCATAGTGCTCACCGTTTCTGATTTGTACATTGCAAAGCAAATCCTCAGACCGCAGTTGGAATAATTGAGGTTTTATTCTGTCCTTTAGTCACCTGAAACTTACCGGTTTGGCAACACTGAACTGTAGAAATTCAACCGGTNAAGTTTAGGAGTGCAAATGTATTCTCTCTCTGATTATACTGGAGCTTCTTTGCTGCATCTGAACATCAATCAAAGATTGATTGCTTCCAAATAGACTCATTTATAAGTGTTATATTTATAATGCTGTGTGACAGCATACGGATAAAGATAGCTGATAGAAAAAAGAGAAACAGGTGATATTTAAGCGCCTATTTCTGTGCACTTGCTTGTTTTCAGTGATTTTGTATAGTGATTAGAAGATGATAATTGCTAGAATGACAATGGTATTGTTAAATAACACTCCCAGTGATCTTCTGGCAGTAGAACTCCTCTTGTGTCACATGGTGTCACTACCATGAAAAAATGGAGGAAGAGAGGAGTGTTTAGCAACATGATACATTGTTAGCTCAAACTTAAACCCGATTCAAAGAGGAAAAAGGAAGTTTATTTGTAAATAACAGTAGAAAATAATTAATTGCCATTAAAGAAGGGACTGTTGTTAAAATTTGGACCTTGATTTCAAATGATATGACAAATCCTTGCCAGATATTTAATGTAGGAATAGATGATGATAAAATGCTAATAAAATTTTTTAATTTCCTAAGAATTCAAAAATTTCATAAAGAAGTAGAGAAAATATGTAAATACTGTACTAAAGTTCAGATAAGAGGAAATAGATTGAATTTTTAAAGTAGAATTGCATCTCATGCAAAGAAAGCAGATTTTTGACCAGTATGGTGAATTTCAGACCCTCAGTAATATGATCAACACTTCGGCACTGTCTCTTGATGACACTAAAATCAGTAACTTGGCAATAAGTAGTCCCTGTTTACTGTGTCTGTTGATGTAGGACCAGACCATATCCAAAAATGACTGAGGATTTGGCCAGCTGACTCTTTCCTGTAGTACATAGTGTGATTTTTCATTGCTGCATGTGACTGTTAGAACTTCTTTTTGGAATGTCTTCATCAGAGAGCTCTGGGATTTTCTACAATATATGTTTGACTTCTATATAGATAAATGATTTTATATTGCTACCTATTTACAACTTCTCCTCTGTACTTTACATACTTGTAATCTGAGTAAATAAGGTGGGAAAAAAAAAATCCTCTAAAATTATATGTGCCTTATTGGGAGCTGTAGAATGAGGAAATAAAACTATTACAAGAAGGATTTACAGTTTTCGCTATCCTGTAATTGGAAAACAAATGTGTCATCTACATTTAATTTAAAACAAGGATAAAGTTCTTGTTTTCTAGTGAGAAGACTTTGTCTGCAAAAATTTCAAAGTTAAGCACCTGAAATATTCGTCCCCATGATATTTACAAAGAGCAAGCAGGAGACTAAGTAATAATAATTCATGATAGTTGAAATTACATTATTTAATAGGCTGACACTATGAAATCTAGAAGAACTACCATGCTAGGAAAGTTTTCCAATATTATTATAATGTTCTAAAATAAAAAATGAAAAAAAAAGAATGATTAAAATGCACTTGGTATATGGCATGTATTGTGCTATGGTACTTACACTGTAAAATTAGATCAGCTTTATTCTCCTACATAATCTTACTTGAAATTCAGATTTTTAGCAAGATGATGAGGAGAAACAAGCTAGCATAGATTAACATCTGTCATTCTGTTCATATTCCATAAGCCATAAACAGTAGTTGCTGTGCAGCTGACTGAGCAGTAGAGTAAAATTACTTTCCCCAGAAATACCGCTAGGTATTCTTTAAAGCTTTATATATATTACCAAGAGATCGGTGAAACCGAAAGCTGTCCTCAGATGTTATTACAGAATTTTATAAATTGGGCTTTGGGTGTAAGGAGCTCTTTATTTACTGTGGCAAACTATTGTGATGGGTGACAACAATTGACATCAGTTGGAATTCAACAGGGAAGTTCAAGAACAGAATTTTATGTTGTTTTGGTTTTTGTTTGGTTGGTTTGTTTTTCCCAGCGTAATTATGACCACTGTGTGATGCTCTTTTATAGTCAATATACTCATGTTTTGAGATAATGGTGGAAAAAGTCAAACAGCCAATATAGCTAATAAAAGAAGAGGATTTTAAAAGCCATGCAACACATTTTAACTTACTCCCTTCACCATTAATTCTTCTCCTTTTCATTTTGTGCATCTGCATCAGTGAGTAAATTTTATCTTCAGAGTCCTTCCAGAGTACTACTGCCCATGAAATCACTGAAGTGTTGCTTGAAGAAACTGCTGTGAATTGCAATGAGATGGTGAGATGGTGAAAGATATATTTTTCAGGTCCTGCATATGAAAAGCAGTGATCAGAAACTGTACATATTCTCTTAGCTCTAGAATCAGTATCATTCCTCTCTGTCATTTTTCAGAATTCACATACAACAACTAGCTGAGATGGGAAGACTGTCCAGACTGGGAATCTGAGTAATCTCGAGGTAGCTCATGGTAACTCAGTGTTCATCACAAGTGATAAACCCCCAGTTACTAGCAAAATAGCCTACAGCACACAAAAGCTCAGCTCATGGATGAATAGCTGGCTAAGGCTGAACCCAGAGGAATTTGGATCTGTTGTGGTTCCATGCCCTACTTTTGTTTTCTACTTGGGTTCTTCAGCAATATTTAGTTTTCTTATAGCAAATGCTAGAATGATACTCAATTCTCTTTGTGCTTGCTAGTAAAGAAATCCTTAAAAAGGAGGAATGGACAACTGCAAAGACCATAAAAAATTTTGTACCTAGGCTCAGTTTTGTAATGAAAACAAGTTGCAAGTAGACAAATCTTACTTTGTTTGTAAGTCTACTGAGATTAATTAAGAATAACCACTTTGGTATGCATAGTCTTCACAAGTAATTTCTTTTCTGAAAAGTCACTGAAAAGTAAATGGAACTTCATAAAGTCAGAAGAAACAATTATTTGAAGCTTAGAAAAATGAACAAATCACCAAAACCAAATGATAAAAAACTACTTTCTCAGAAGCTAATAATAAAAAAACAGAAAATCTTGGTTTTCTTGTCCACAGTTGCAGATTAATGAAAATAATATCTTTCATTAGTCTTCTGAAATGCATAAAAATATCCAAAATATCCCATATCTCATTGTGCAGCAGAGATAATATTAACAAGACTATAAAACAGAAAGATAAACAGCATTTTTTTTTTTTACCTCTACTGTTCTTCTTGGGTATTTTTGTTGTTTCATCTTCAGGAACAGGATTAATCTCCACTAACAAAAGCTCAAAATGTGCTCTCATTGTTCCTAGAACAACTCACTTTTCCTTGAACAAGAGTGATTATTATCTTCTTCAGTGCTGTCTACAGAAAACACCCCAGAAACACAAAAAAGGATTTCTGAAAACCTTACAGCGAAAGGTAAAAGTAATACACAATTTGTCCTACTTTCTTTTTGTCATATCCATGGTAAAGATTTTAAACTTGTTTATTGGTCATAGTGACAGTTTGCAGTCAACCATATTAATGTCTCCATAATAAATTGATATGTTCAAACTTGTTTGCTTTTGGATCATGCACACACTCGTTAATAATTTGGGTGCCTTTTGCATTAAAATTTTCATACTCTCTATAACTTGAAACATTTTTTTATCTAGAATTCCACATTTTCCACTCTAGTTCCCCTGTAGTCTTTGTTAGAGCAAAACATGGTGTTACAGTGAGAGAATTTGAGTTCTAACTACTGAGTTTTAAAGACTGTAACTGTTGCTTTCATTTTATGAAGTTAATATCCCAGTGTTCACCAGCTCTCAGGAATTAAAAATCACTGTTTTTAAGGCTATAGGCATGTATACACACGTGTAATTACATACATATTATATATAGATAGCGTTGTAAATACCTAAATATATGTACAGATAATTATAAAACAGAGAAATCTATGATAAAGAGTTACCTTTACAACAAATCACTTATTAAAACTCTATTTAATATAGTCTTCATACAGAACAAACATACTCCTGTGGAATGAGAAACAGCATTTGACTTCCAGTTTCTGTCTGCCAAATGGCACTACAAGCATATAGTCAGTTTGGTAATAATGGAAGAAGTCTTCCCTTGGAAAATGTTGCAAAGCAGATCTGTGTAATTGTGATTATTCTGCAAAAACGCTTGCTACCAATCTCCAGTTATGCCTATGCAAGTGTATGTGTATTTCTGTTTGCCTAATTGCCATTGAATTGTTGCAGTCAGGTCATTTTGTGTCCTCTTAAATTAGTCTATGCTCATTATCTAAAATGTTGAGGCTCTAGCCTTACGACACAAACTGCCCTCTGTTTTGCCTTGGCAGCTCAGTTCATTAAAACATTGTCATCATCGTGAGCTATTCAAGTCAGTAAGTATTGGTACCAGTAAAACTCAGCATCCATCCATTATCCTCAGCAGTACTGCATGGCTTATTTACGACTAATCAGGCTGCTCAGCAGAAGGTATATTCATGCCAATTACATGCTATCCATTGCATGAAATGACTAATTAAAGTTTTCTGTATAAATATTAGCTTGGGTGAAGACAGCTTACTAGCCGCCAGATAGTCAGGGTCATGCCAAGACCAATGTAAATCCATTAACACATTTGTCTCTGACTCAGTTTGCATCAGGCCACTCTGTATGCCATGAATTCAGACAGAAAATGTAGGTCTAAAACCCTCAAATGTAGTAAATATAAAGTACCTGTAGGCAGTGCTGCGTAACTTCTGGTTTTCTTGGAGTTTGTTGCTAATTCTCCCGGATTTCCCTACGGTTTAGGAATTTGATGTTCCATTGTTATGAATATTATAACTTGACTTATAGAAAAGACATTGGCAATTTACATTCATTTACACTAACCATTATAATCAACATGAATGTAAATATGGTTGGTCTCATATTTGCGAAAAGGTCAGAACTGACCTGAAACTGAAACTAAGTTTCTTTTGTAATAGGCACTAGAAGCTGACAAGCATCTATGTAGGTGAGTAAGTCCGTTTGACCAGTTTATACAATGGAGACAATCTTTTTTGCGATACCCGAGTAATCAGGTCCTTTCAAGTGGAAGGACTGCATTGTAAGTTGTATCCTGTCTTGTTCACTATAGTCTTAAATTACAAGAGAGTGTGCACTTTTTAAACTTCATTTTGTATTTCAGAGTATGCAAGATAAGAATGGTGCTGTGGATGGGACTGGAATACATAAAGAATAGCTCAGTGGATGGGACATTAGCCTGAAAATTTGAAGTTTTCATTCAAATTATCTGCTTTCATATGTAGATTTCCAGATGAATCCTGTTGTTTATCTTTTTTTATCTTTTTTTTCTCCATTCCAAAAATATTGGTGTGAGTACTTAGAGCTTTTATGAGGACTGAAACATCAGTCTTCTTAAGATTCAGAAGCTTCTGGGTGCCTGGATACATCTAATAATGGAAATCTTCTGAACACATATGGTAGATGATTTACCAGTCCAAGCTGTGATCCTTTAAATACCCATAAGGCAATATTCTTCTCAGTAAATCTACATGAGAAGCCACTGTCAGTGCCCACCACCTCAAGACCAATGTCTCTTTTCACTTCTGTTTAAACATTTCATTAAGATTAGTTTAAATGATAAATTGAAACAGATTTTTTTTCTATACTATATTAAGGATAAGAAGCCAACTAAAAAAATAGTTATTATTATTTTAGTCTTCAGTATTACCCTTTAAAATGTAGGTCATAGTACTATCTAGAGGTGTAGTTCAGGCTGGTAATGTATTTCAGCCTGATAAGGCAAGAAGAATTTAGACTGAAACAATATGCATTTGTTAAGTGAACATATCCTATTGACTACACACCAGCAATTATGTAATACAAGCAGGGACAATTAAACTAGGTAGATTTAAGCTATTTCATTATATTGTGCTATATTATCTGGTTTGTAGCAAGAACATGACACATTTAGAGTAGTAATAATAATTTTCCAACACACAAGTCATTTAAATGGAGATAGATCTAATAATAGTCACCAAAAAGGGCTTTCCTAGAACTCTCACTCCATTTCGGTTTCACTGCCTGGGGCTTATGAGGAATGACATTTCAACATCCTTTCTCATGGCCTTTGGCAGAAATAAGGTGGCACCTCATTAACATAGGTCGAATGTGCAGCAGTGAGGAGATTATGGTCATTTCTGGGAAGCTGCATGTATGGAGAAGGTATTCTCAGCTTTTCTATTCTTTCTGCTACTGGGAAGCAGAAGGCAGTGGAACTTGGCTTTTTTTTTCCTCCACGCTGATGAGAAAGCACACCTATGTGCAAACATCATGGACAACTTTTTATAATGTTTTGAATGATATTTTATAATAAGAGGAAAAGGCAGAAATAAGACATGAAGACAGAGGAAGTAATTTCTAAGGAAAAGCATCTAAAAGAAAAACACTGAGCCAGATGTTAACTGTCTTTCTATTATGAGGTCTGGAATAGCACTTCTCCCAGGTTATTTACATGACGTTGTTTAGATTACAGAGGAAAAGAACATGAAGAATGTCACGGACAGTGAAAATCAACAAAAACCTGAATTTGGGTCTAAACAGGCCAGAACTTTGAAGAAACGTACATCGTATATTTCAGAGTATCAAATTAAAGTTACAATTTTGTTTAGAACTATCTAGCTTGTGAGCAATGTGGTAACTGCTTTTAAAATGGTAAATAGAAACTGTTACCTATGGAAGAAAAAGGTGGAGTTTGTCATGAGGCCATGAGAAGAGAGTCTTCAACTCATTTCTTTCTTTACTTTTCTCAGGGAAAGAAAATATTCCATAAAGAAAAAAAAAATCTAACTTGATTTTTTTTTTAATTACTATTTTCTTTCTTAAATTATTACTTTATAATTTCTGCCATTGGTTGTGATGATGTGGTGGTTTTTGTTTCTTTGTTTTTCTTTTCCAGCACAGATTTTTCCTTGAATTAGTGAGGGGAAAAGGAATTCAGAGGATTTAGGATTAATTCTTATGCAGAACAAAATCTTTTTTAGGTTGTTTTGCGACCTGAAAAACCTTCAGGGAATGGAGGAATTGCTTCCTGCTATCCTCTCTTCAAGTCTTGTAAAGAATGGAGGCCTTGCAAATAGTAAATTGGAACTCTCTCCATCCTTCTGCAGGTGACAGAGCACTGGCACGGGCTGTCCAGAGGCAGTGGAGTCTCTTCCTTGGAGATCTCCAGAAGCTGCCTGGACATGGGCCTGGGCACCCTGCTCTGGGGGTCCCTGCTGGACCCAGAGGTCCCTGCCAGCCTCAGCCATCCTGTGGTTCTGTGAACCTGTGGGTGGAAACAAAGAACTTCTGAATTCTTACTGTTTGGTACCAGCTGAAATACTGAACAGTATCATTTAGGTTATTGTAGCAAGAGCATGGATTGTCATTGTATACAAAATATGCAGCATTTTTTCATTCTTATCCTCTCTCTTCACAAATATATATACTTAAACATTGTGCATTCACAAGATATCTTTAAGAGATGTTGTCTTGAAAAGAATGAAAATGACAGATAAAGAAAAACCTCTTTACAAAAGCAAATGCAATTTTTTCTTCATAATACTTGAGAATGTTCTTCTTTTGTTGAAAGATATGAGGCCTGTGAATACAAAATGACCTTTTCTTTATGAATATCTACAATGGGGATAGGAAAACTAAGATTGAAATGATTCATTCAGATTCTTCATGTTACGACTAATCTTCACAGAGCTATAGTTTACTTTCCACTTCTGCAATAGAAGCCGTACACTCTCCCTTGAAGAAAAATTATAGCAGAATATAACAGAAACTGTTACTCAGCTCTGACTAGTGCTTTAATAGCAGCTGTAGGTCTTAATATCAGGCAGAACAGGTGACAGTTCTGTTCACAGGAGGAGTGAGAGTAAGAGAACTCTCCATCGGATAATGTATTTAGGGAAAAAACAGGTTCTTTGAGATTATATCTCTATCAGCAAGTAGTGCAGCTAAATAGAAGTGGTCTGTAGTGAGAAACATTTGGCCTTGAGGACCTGATAGCCAAATTATAGTCATCTTAAGGGTTTAACTGTGAAATAGCTCCAGTCTAGTGTGCTCCTAGACTGTGTCTCCCAGTTTAGTGTCACACAGAAGAGGCGTGGTGAGGACACATTCTGGACACTCCACTATGCCAACTGAAGTACAATAGGCAGTAGTGAGCACAAAGGGAATCCCTCAGGCTCATTGAGATGCCAGTATAGATGCACCCTCTGTTTCATTTTGTAGAGTGTGCTGGCTGGATCTGACCATTGCTGCCTTATCCAATTGGGACACGTGTCCAGGACCCACCTGGACGCCTTCCTGTGCAACCTGCTGCAGGGAACCTGCTTTTGCAGGGGTGTTGTACTAGATGATCTCCTGACGTCCCTTCCAACCCCTACAATTCTGTGATTCTGTGATTCTGTTAAACCAAAACATGCACTGTAGTTGGTAATAATATCTTTCAGAGTAGTTGCTGTGACTCTTCTACATACAATTTGAAAATTTACCTTCTTTCAATAGGTTCTATGGATGTCATTTCACTTGGACCTCATGAAATTTGTGGGATCAAAGTTTTGCACCCTGTCTACAGCAAGATAAGATCAATGGTTCTTGCAGGTATGACTATATTTTGGTTCATCTTCTACCGTTTCTCTTTGTTCACTAATGGAATACAGACACTGAAAGATTTTATAATACATATATTCTATAATCTATAGTAATAATTCTATAGTATAAAAGATATGTTCTATATATCACCTATACATGCACTAATCAGCAAAACATAAAGATATTTCCTTCTGCTAGGTCAAACAGAACAATGCATACCAAACCCTAGAACATTTTTATTGCATGTAAATGTGGCCTATAAGTTAAATCTGCAGAAGACACATGTTTCATTGGCTGTGAATTTAGAAAAATATGATCAAAGATACATATATGCCTCTAGGCTCTCAGGATATTATAAAACTGTCAAAGATCTGCAGATAAGAGAATTGGTTATTTTCTCCTATTATTAAAAGCAAAACAAAACAACAAAACAAAACAAAAAACCAAAAACCTTCCTACTTGAATTTTCTACTTCCCTCCAGGCACAGTGGCATGCTTTCTTAAATTCACAGGCAAATAATAGAAGTTGCTTTTTAGATGTAGGATCCTGAACAAAGAAGTTCTCAAAATGAAAGTCTT
>VXAV01004458.1:74682-84728 GCA_013399715.1 Alectura lathami
AAATTATCTTTACATTGCAGTTGAGAAAAATGAGCTGGAAAGCGCTGTGAGATGAGATGATGAATACAGAACAGCAAAACGTCATTTTGAAAGCCGTTCTGAAATTTGTTGAACTCACAAGTGAGTTGTCCTCACCAAAATGTGATAGAGTGTGGAGAGCATCAGTCACCATGGGAAGAAACAACTGGAAACAGCCAGTTCAATAGGATATGAGGAGAGCTACGTCCCATTTCTGTGCTTGAAACTACATGTAGTTTTGGGTTACAGGCTCATCCAGTTTGATTTTAAACATATTTTGGAGAGAAAGGAAAATTTGTTATGTTAAGCTTGGCAGCTCTCTTTGAGCTCATTTGTGACTATTGGCTGAGCTGAAGAAGAGAATAATTTGTAGACAAGGAATATCATCAGGAATGACAGTGAGTCAGTGCATAAGCCCTGACTTCTGACTGCTTAAGATTTGAGGCAGAAAGTAACACCTTCCAGTAGCCATAATTTATCATGATTAAAATTTGTTGCACTAAAATAAATACAAGCAAACAGTTCATTCTTTGGGGCACACCAGTTCAGAACACGAAAATTTTAAACCAATAGGAGCGTGTGATAAAATTAAGTTAAATTAAGCAGAAAATGCTGCAAATAATCAGGGGCCATATACTCTTTACAAAATGAAATAAAGCTGAAATAATGTGAAAGCCTTTAGATTCTGAGCAGAAGCTTTATTTTCCCCATGAGAAGCCTGTATTTCCTTAAACATAACTTATCTTTTCAGGTCACTGTTGGATTGAGTGCAGTTACACCACTGATAACATTGACTTATGAACATCTGGAACAATTATTCCTTATTCTTGACTGAGCAGTGGGTAGCACAAAGCTCACGGAGGTATTACTAAAGACGTCAAACATTATCAATTACAGACTTTTCACAATGACTCTAGAACCACGTAAGAGGACATTATTGCCATAGTGCTCTCCTGGTGTAAGCAAATAGAATTTAGATTTCATTTCTGGCAAGGGAATGAGATACAAATTTAAAACCTACTGGGCTGTAAACTAGCAACTAGTATTCTGAAGTGAAACCTTGGGCTTTTGAGGAGAATGTTTTATTCTACTGTGTAAATCTGATGTCCTGTATCTTGGATGACATGCATAGCTCTGAACACATAGCCTCAGCCTCACCCATAGCCCTCCCTTCTCAAAAAGGCTGTTGTAAAGCTAGAAAAAGTTCAGAGACCTAAAACAGTGATGGTCCAAGACATTTCCTACAAAGAACAGATAGGTAAACTAGAGTTCGTTTAGAAAGGAAAGTGAAGCAAACATTGCAACCATATGTAAAAACATAAACATTTTGGAGAAGATGTAGCTCAACATGTCTTTAAGTTCATGAGCAAAAGAACAGATGAAACTATAAACAGACTTATGCAAAAGAAACAAAAGGAAGGGCATCTTTCCATGATAGATAGCTGAGCTACGGAATTCCATGACATGCCACACCATGTTGTGATTACTAACATTCATAGAGGTTCAGAAAGCAATTAGGCAAATCTGTGTAAACCACAAAGTATTGATTTTCACAGAGTAAATCTTTAGGCTGTAAAATATTGGAGGCTGGGAGATTATTCTGGGAGTGCATTGTTGCATGATTGTCCTGTTCTAACATACTTCCCTCAGCATCAGCTCTTTGTCGTCATTGGGGATAAGAAATGTTGAACAGAGGGACTTTCATTGACCCAGGACAGTCACTTCTCTGTAATGAGGTTAATTCTGCTGCAAGAATGATTTTTGGAATAACAAAACTGTAAAAAAATACTAGGATAACAGAAGCCCCAGGAACACTGCATCAGTATCCCTGTAAGCATGCCAAGTCACTGAAGGCTTAATTAGCTGCCTACAGAGACACTTACACTTCTAAAAGGAAATTGGAATTAAGATATCAGACTGGAAATGGTAATCCAATAGCTCTCCTAAATTCCTAATTACAACTGAGGTGCAATTATTAACAATTTATTTCTTCAGGTAATTTATAACACTGAATGAACTGAGTCACAAAATTTTTGTGCCTTATAGGGAGTGAGGAGCATGTTTAAATCAAATGTATAGGACTAAAAATACAGCATTGCTTCCTGTAATATATATGCTTAGACTATCACTGGAAATAGAATTGGGAGGGAAGTTATCTTTTCACTATAATTAATGAAACAAAACCTCCATTTCATGTATCAAACACTTTTTTTTGTACCTCATCCATATGCAGTCATGAAGAGTTTAAAAGACAGCTTTTGGGTTCAGAAGGTGTGCACAGATCGCCTTCTAACTCTGAAATGGCCTGCTAAAGTCACCTAAGCAGCCTGAATTATATTCTGTAAAAAGATGCTTTTTTTTTTTTTTTTTTCCATTTGAAATCTTCACAGCATTCTAGCACTCTCGGACAAAGACCATGAATTATTCTTCACTTTTCAAATTTCAATTATATAGTTCCTTGTTATCTAATGATGAATTTTACTATTTCTTGTACAGTTCATACCTGCTGATACATTGCATTCATGGAAACCCAATTATTCTGGATTAGCGACTTCTATCAGTTTGACATCCAGATATCTCAAAGCAACAAGCACTAAATTCACTTTTGGGTGTTTCTACAGATTGTGAAGATCTGGACACATTTAGAACTAACGGCATTTCAAATGAGAGCATGCAGAACAAAACCTCACTACAACAGAAACCTCACATTGAAAATGTGGAGTTGATTCCACAAATGAAGATTGTGGCATATTTCAAGCTGATTTACAATAAATTGGTTCAGAACAGGCACCTTCTACAGTTAAAATAGAACCTTGACTTTTTGTTTTTGTTGCAAGGACTGGACAAATGCATGGCCTTTCCTGAAAACACAGCAGCAAAAGGAAAAATAAAACTTTGAGATGGCTGAACACAAAAGCTTNTTTTTTTCTTTTTTTTTTTGGCCTAGAGTTCTTGGCCAATTACAAGTAATAGCTTGCTTCTGATCCCTTTGCAGCCCAGAATGGCTTCTAGGATGAAGTGGGTGTGTGCACAGGAAAGAGCAGTGCACAGAACGTGCCATCATTCTGGCTGACGCAGCAGCGTTNGGTATCTGGAACAGATATCTGCAGTGGAACGTTATCCAAGCACTATGCAAAATGAGAGTGCTGTGGAGAAATTTGATTGTAGTTCACCATGAGCTTTGCGTGCTTTCTATTACCAAGTTGTTGTCTAACTACCCTTTAGCATATTATTCTACTGTAAATTAATTTTTTANTAGCATATTATTCTTCTGTAAATTAATTTTTTACTTACTTAAAAGGTTGATGTAATATTGAAAAGATGGAGGATTCAGATGACCGTGTAAATTCTCACTCAGTCTCTGAAGTACTACATTTATTCTCTTGCTCTTTCCATGATTAAAGAATATACATTTGTATTTAAAGTTTTAATTTACCAGAGAAAGGAAGAGTATCAATATTAAGGCACATCCAGGCCAATTGAAAAGAAAAAAAAATCCAGAATAAAGAGAAAATGTAACTGTCATGAATTGCTGCATATATCATATACAGAAATATGCGGCATATACAGAAATGGAATTACATTGGTTACATCTGACTAACTGCACACAGTAATTAAAAACACTGTTCTGTGAGTACTATTGCTATGAAGGCAGCAGATACTGGTGTGCCTAAAGTATGAGCTGAAGTAATTTGTGGCAAGTACTAGAAATTCTGCCTAACAAATTCACTGTGCACATGTACAGTAGAGATTGCTGGAATGGGTGGAACAGATGTTGGCTTTACACTCCTAATGACATGACTCATCGTAACTTTCATCATTGTGTGTGGATCAGACGTAACAAAAATATTTAGATGTATTACTTTAAGATATTATATCTCTAATGCGCATCGTCAATCACCAAAGATCCTATGCCATGTCAGCAGTGATGGAACATTACTTGAGATGATAATCTTTCATTGTGAAAAAGACATGAAGTAAATATTACTTTTTTATTTCCATTTTACACGAAATAGTAAAGAGGAGGAAGAACTGTTTGTGGTTTTGTTTGTTTGTTTGTTTTTTAATTAAATAGAAACATTGCAGCAGTCTTAACTAACATAATATTAATAGTGTTGCTATGGTAATAGTTGAAGAATTGCATTTGCTTTTATCTTACACATGTTAATTTGTAAGTCCATAGGGATAGCTCTAAGCTTATGAATTTTTTTCTAAACATCAGACTTGGAGCTACGTTTGACAGAATTAAACCACCTGCCACACAATAACTGTAATGAGTGGGTTAACTTATTTTCATCCACTTTCTCTCTCCCCCACCCTTTTACAAGTGACCAGATTTTATGGAAGGTTTTTACAGGACCTGTAAACTCAGAATTATCACATAACATATCTGTAATGCATACATTAGCCTAAGTAACAGCGGTATGATTCAAATAAAGTATCCGTACCCTTCCCAGTGAAAAGTCTGTATTTGGACCAGAAGCCTTCGTTATATATGACCTGCACTACAAATAAAGAATTAGAATTACAACCACTGTTGCCTTAGTCTGGAGAGCACTACTTAAACAACATTAAAAATGAAATGCATTTATTGATTTTGCTAATGCACCTGATTGCACATAGAATTTCTTGCTAATAAAAAATTCTGAAAATAAGTAATAATTTAGGTAAGACATATAGATCTTTAGGTTTAGATGCAAAACATATTGCATAAAATATTCCTTAATATTCCAGAAGGAAAACAGACTATTAAAACAAAGCAACAAAACCAAACAAATAAAATCCCCAGCACCTCTAGACATTATAATAGTCTCTGCTATTTATTAGTTTCACAAAACATACAGTTTTTATATCCTATAGAAGGAAATATCTTTATTTTAAAAACTCTGATATTATAGATATATATTTTGATAATTTTCTGATTTTGCCAAGCATTCTGCAGGATTTCAGATGTCATCCTCATCTCTTGGTTCTTTCAGTGAGTGAAAGCTATTTACCTACATCAGGAAAAGCTCAAAAGAAAAAAAATAGACATCAATGAGGTTACTTCATATCTTCTAGTGGAGGGATGTCCTGGAAGTCAACATCAGCTGATCTGTGAGTTTATTAGATGCCTGTTTTCCCTGTTCCCATAATAAAGTCTTCTTTGCTCGCATGCATCAGAACAGAAAAAATAAGTATTTAAACCCAGGATCTCTGCTTTCCTAATCCATATTAAATTTAATTGACCAGCAAAAATGCCTAACAAAATGAGGTATTGTCTAGTGTTGTTAATACAAGCCGTGAGCTTTCAGGTGTCTTTTTGTCATTACTGCCTCTGTATAGCTGGGACTGGAAATCAACAAAGAACACACAGATGTTTCATAGAAAGTAAGTTGCTCCAAAGCCTGATGTTGACTAACTCTAAAGACTGATTTTGAATAACTGCTGCTTCCTAGGCTCTGGTAAAGGCTAAGTTTTTAATTCAATATGTCTGAGTATGATGAGAAAGTAAATATTCTGTGAAGATAAAAATGTGAGTAAAAATTTCAGAGTTACCCGGACGACGTACAGTTTGTCTCCATAGACCAGTTATTCCACAGTAAACGAGCAAATAATATATAGCACTGTTTTCTTCATGGGCAGCCACTAAATTACAGCACAGCAGCACTTCTAGATTAAATTCACAAAGGTTAGCTTTAGCCTAGTGAGACTAAACTCCTGAGGTTTCTCTCTACTTGGAGAAAGGAGATAACTTTATGACGAGAGTGATTCAGATCAGGATTCAACATAAAACAGTATTGTCCAGGCAGGGAGCTAGCATAAAAAAATCACTGCACTGTAATTACACTGCACTAGCGATTGCATGCAGACAAGCACTTAGAAGCCTATTCTTTTTTTCATTCAAAAATGCAAATTTATATTGAAAGCTAACTGTTGAAATTCAAATTGACCTATTTTTCATCTGCTGTTTTGCTGAGAAACTCTGGCAGATAACACACAACTTTATCCTTTATTGCTTGGATATCTCTGACTGATTTTAAAAAGATAGTTGCTCCTGTTTCCACTTTTCAGTGCTGCAACTTATTCTAGAGTTGTTTTTTTCCTGCTCTATGAAGTTCAATCATCACACAATATATTACCTGAAATAACACGCATACACAGATGAAAAGAAACATTGCTATCATCCTATATGGAAGAGACTCCATTAGCTATGACATCCATAAAAACAAAAAAAACTGCTTGGAAACATAGTGATGAATCAATGACTAGGGATAATTACATTATCAGTGGCTAAATTTATCATGAACTTTGACAGCTGAAATGTCATTCACATCTCAGATGGCATAATCAATTAAATCAGTTATAAAATAGGCAGGAACTGTTAAAATGCTTCATTTTTACCATTGTAAGTTAAGTACATTGTAAAAAAAAATCAACTTTTCAAGCCCATGAAGTTTATTATAAGGGCAGGTGCCATCTGCCATTGATTTTGCAATGTTCCTTTTCCCTTCCTTTGAAAATGACCAGTCACACTGGTCTGTAATGCACAAGCAGAAGAACGGTCAGTAGGCAAAGTATTTTTAACCTCTTTATATATTCTGCTCTTTCTGACCATTTAAATTAGTGCAGTGACATTTACAGATAACATGAAGAAAAATGGTGGCAAAACCACCATTCCCATCTCTCTGCTTCTCAAAGGAGGCTCATTCTGAAAAACAGGCCAGGAGCAGCATATATCCTGAGTAAACCCAGACTGGATGACAGTTACCACTTTGAATAATCTCTGTTGTATACATTATTTACTTTCTGAATTAAAATGCTATGACTGTGTGACTAGTGGTTTTAACAACAAATATCTGCTAATGATTGACATTGGGAGACACTTCTTAACAAACACTTGACAGTATTACAGACAGCATATATCCATTTTTCCAAGAGGGATAACAACAAAGGTATTCAGAATTACAGCATCTCTTGTCCTTAATTACGTTCTAGCTGCCTGTGTGCTAGACTTCCTGAGGAACAAAAACCTGCAGACGGGCCTTCAGAGCTAGGCATGTTACTCAAAAGAATGCATGCTTTTTATAATTAATGTGTTCCATACCCACTTAAACATTTGTACCAACTACTGGACACCGGGCTAGGTCTAGAAGAAAGAAGGGGACAATTCTTCCTTCTGTTACAGCCATGTAAAGTTCAGGCTTGTAACACATGGGCTTCTTCCTCCATTGTGAAGTCATGTTGTGATCTCTGCATCTAAAGCAGTGGACACCAACTTAAGTACTGTAACTTTCCCAAAACTCATTATTTTCAAAGCATATCTTTTTTTCTTGTCAAGCGCAAGAGCACGACAGTTTGCTGCTATTTTGAAACACAATGGTAGACAGCAGAATTTCACTGAGGAAGGACCTTTGTTCATTGTTTGGACAAATTTACCACCCCTCCCTCTTCCAAAGACCAGGGAAGCATGTACTAGCAAATGCCCTCTTCTAATCTCCAAAATTTAAGGTGTGTTCAGGGACTTAGAATGTCTAAGTCTGAAAGGACCAGTAAATGGTTATGCATCTCTAGTTACTCCTTTCCTGAGCCTATTAGCTGAATTTGGCTAACTCTTAACTTGTAGAAATCCACTTAGTCTTAATGGAAAGAAATCAAGAAGGAAAGAAAATCTACCACTTCCTCTGATAATTGTTTTTCCACTCATTAATCACTATTAAACTGTGTGCCTTTTCATATTGGATTTGTCTGGTTTCAGCTTCGAGACATTAGTTTTTGCCTTTCTTTTTTCTTACAGCTCACCAAGTGCTTTAATAACAGAAATTTTCTCTCTAGGACAGTGTGAAGCCACTGTCATTAACTTTCTTTTGCATAAACTGCAGTGATTGAATCCTTTAAATCTCCCACAGGAAGGCATTTTCTCTAGCCTTTGAATATTTTTCTGCACCCTTTATGATTTCTTAGTAATGTTTTTATGTTGCATGAACCCCCATTGCTAGTCATTATGCATCTGTTGGTCTTATCTAGCCATAAGGAGAAGTCAAAATCACTTCCCTGTTCTCAGTAATCTTAGTTACATTTCTGCTTTCAAAAGCATTTAAAAATGTTTTAAAATCATATAAATTTGACATTTTTTTTCCAGCACCTATACAACATCTCAAATTGTGTATGTATAGTTTCACCTCTTTTTTTTTTTTCCCCCCCACTGTCTCTGCTGCAAACCTTTATTTTACTTGCATAATTTATCTAGAATAATTGTTCAGTTAATTCGGTGAAGTGGTGATTGTACTTCAAACACAGTATTGATCCCTGTAGAACACCTTTGGATTGTACTCTTCTGCCCCACTGTTAATGAACACTTCTCAACAGCTGCTAGGTACACATTTCCTAATCATCTGACATGTTCTCTCAATGCTGTGCAGAACTAATACTTACTATATTGAATGGTAAGTTTCATTTTTAAAGATGGTGAAACATTCACAACAGGCAAAGAAATTTGTGGTTTCAGGATTTCCTCAGGGCTTCCTCTCCCCTCATTGACCAAACTTCTGAGCCAGCCTCTTCTTCCACCTTTTGGCTACTCCTAGTAGCAAACATTCCCATAGTTACTAGGTCAATGATTCAAACAGCTTGGTAAGAGCCATCCCATCCCTGTCTAACACAAGCACTCTTCCATCCTACCAGTCTGATTTGTTTTATACCTAATGACCTGAGGAAACGAAGCCTTGCTTTCCATTAGTAATCCTGTGCTAATCATTCTTGCTTTGGTTTAAGGCCAGTTTAGGGGAGATGAGCCCTGTGCCTCCTCTTTCACACTGGTGCTCTTTTTCCTCTGTGTCTCTAGGCTGTACCTTTCAGACTTTTGTTTTTCTCTCAATGAGCTTCAAAGCCTGTTTTTCTTTCTCATTGAACTAGTTTTTTCTGATTTTTTTTTTCTTTTTAATTGCTCCCACATGATCTTCCTCCTTCCAGAATCTCTCATTATTCCTATTTCATTTCCTTTAACTTCCCAGTAGCTTAGATGTAAATGTTTTCTCCACCCTGATGTCCAGTAGGTTTTCTTCCCTGTCCCTGTGCTTTTCCCATTCCTTACAATGGGGTTCCCTTAAGTTTCTCATCCAGGGAGAAACACAACAAAATAAAACAAAAAACAGAACAAACAAACATCCCCACCTGCAATGAGTCATACCTTAAACTGTGTCCAGTAATAAATCAGGATTTCCTTTTGTGGTGAGACTGAGGAGATGTGGGAGAGCCCTTTGTGTGGGAGAAATCTATGGCCAACAATCAGTAAACAAAGCACTGTTACTCACCTGCATGTCACTCCTTAAATGCTGTTCCTCACTGATATGAGATCAATTAGTTAATTGTAGTGATATAGGAGGGCTTCAGTGAAGGAAAGAGTTTTTACCAGCCCATTTGCCTTTTTGCAAGCTGCTGAAGAAGCTATTTTCTGGTATGTCTCCTTTTTTATCTTCCTTTTTTTTCTTTGCTTTTCTTTGATTCAGTTAATTCCTTTATTCTTTCAGCTTGGGAAAGCTAGAATGGGAAAAGATGAAGGGAGCAGAGTGTTTGGTAAACGCTGTGTCATCGCATACATGGGTTTGTGAAAATGTTTTCAGTGCTGCAGGTTTTTTTTTTCCCTTTTTCCTCTATATCTCTTCCTTTCAGTTGAAACAGTCAGAGACTTCCTTATCTTGATACAAAACATATTCTTATCTCACTCAGATTGTGGTAAACAAGAGTTGTATTTAATGATATTAAATTAAAGGAAGATTTGAGCAACTGACATTAGAATTTGTCTTATACTGTATGTCCAAATCTTTTTATGATTTTCTTAGTGTGCTTAGCATGATGCAATTGTTAACACGGTATTTAATTTCATGTGAGTTCTTTGTGACCTTACTCCAGGATACCAAGGATCTAGTTAACTTTAATTGAATTAATGGGCATATTCAAAGTACTGTTGTGGAAATAATGATGCTTCTTTTCTTCAAAAAAAATAATTAAAAAAAATCAGTAATGTAAGAGAATCCTTTTGTGGAGTA
>VXAV01004458.1:104651-120451 GCA_013399715.1 Alectura lathami
AAAAAACAATAACAAAAAAACAAACAAACAAACAAAAAAACAACCAACCAAACAAAAAAAAATCCAGAAAGTCCTTTAAAAAATTAGGTTTATCATCTTGTAATGGGAGTATAGTAGAAAGGAATAAGAACGAAAAATAAACAAGAAAACAAGACTTTATAAATTCATTAATTTACACAGTTTTATATTTAATAAATAATATTTATTATTATTAATTCTGGAAGAACAAACTGCTAGATGCAAAGATTAAGGTGATCCCTTCCGGTTACACACTCATATTTTGAGGAAGTTGGAAAATATATCCTTTTATGTCAGAGGTAACTGCATCTTTATTAAGCTGTACATGCCATTGCACCAAGAATATAAGATGAATATTTTATCATACCTGAGGATAAATCAAAGACAATTCTAGTTTAGTTATTCAAAATGAGATAATAGAAGGCTTGGGACAAAATTGCAATGGTTATATTTGAAAATATTGTTGGGATATGGTCTATTTCTGCTCTAATAAACAAATCAACAGATTTCTACAACAAAGAATGAGTTTTCTGTTCAGTCAGAAGCATTCTCAATTCAGAAGCATTCTCTTCAACTTCTGCAGCTAACCTTAGACTCATGAGACTTGTGAGTTTGCACAGGGTGCAAAAACTGATAGAGAAATGAGGAATTAAGCCTATAAAATAGCAACCGATTTGAGTTGTCTCCTTGGCATTTCAATGGCATCAAAAATGCCAAACCTTTTGAAAGATTGGCTGTTTCAGCAGTGGAGGTCAATCTTTTATTAAAATAAAATTCATGTCATTTCAGTCCATTTAATAAAGCTGCAAATTTTGCCACACTTACCTGGAGGATAAGTAATCAACCTACAAAGAATGTTTAGATATTTTAGGAAAAGCTCCCCAAAACATAAAACCAGAAACATACACATTGCTACTTGAGTTGGGTAAAGGGTGCTTTCTTTCATAAGCACAGTTTACAAAGGTCTATATTCAACCATGATTTGAAGTGAAACACTAAACCAAACTTTAGAAGGTTTAAGATAGGCTCCAGGAATATATTCCCAGTTTCCAGCTGTGCATGTCCTAGCCTATGGAAAGATCACTGATTTGAGCACAGACTCATCTTCGTGCTCCAACAACCAACAGTTGTATGTCAGGGCACCTGAAGCCCAAATGGCCCCGGCCAGCCTCAGCTGTGGATTCCAAGAACAAAAATAAATAAATAAATAAATAAACAAACAAACAAATAAATAGAAGTCAGTCAAACAAATCAAATCTATTGGAACTCATGCTGTGTGCTGTATTGTTGGTTAAAGCATGGCTCAGATGCTTGGTGGGGTGTTCCTAGCTCAAGTGCAAACCAAGAAATCCAGGAATCATTCATTTCAACATGTGCTACCTATAAATCACAGACTGTTTGGAACCTTTCATAATTGGAAGTAATGCTGTAAATTTGTTTGTGTAATGACTAAGTAGTTTGGGACTGGGCTTAAATTTCTATTCTTTTAATTAAGTGAGAAACATTGGTTCATGTTGTAGTTCGTACAGACCATTACTTAGGGCTGCCTCCTCTGGTGCATAGGCCTGGACTCTCTTTGAACCTTTTGCTTTTTTGCTTGCTTAGTTTGGTTGTAGAACTGTAATTAAATGTGTTTATTTGTCCTCTGATTTCTTTGTGGTTTCAGCAAGTATTGAGCTATCGTCCTCAGTGCCATCAAAAAATCTTCTTTCAGATTTAAAACATTCCTGTGAACTGAAACAAGTGCAAAACTACTCTCTTTCTACCATGACTAATTATTCTTTTTCTACCTTAGCATCTACAAGTATGTTAGGAAAGGGATTATGAAATGAGTTGAGTATTTATTGCACAAGGCCAAGGCCTCATCTCTAACCATCTGAAGATTTTACAGACTATTCTGTCTTTAATAAAGCCACTGATTATATTTTTCTGATTCATAAAATAATTTTGGCCTTCGATATTGAGAAATCCTTCAAAAAACACTGAGAAACACAGGACAGTTGATAGCACAAGGAAACAATATCACTGCATTGGTGAAATTGGTATCTGCAGCTGTTTCTTTTGTAAATCACTGTCAAGTCACAAATTAGAATTTGGTGGGGGGAAGGGGCTGAAAATAAATTTGTACAGTTTACAAATGATGGTTGGAAGTCAGAAGGAAAAATTACTCTGAGAAATGGAGGAACACACTGTCTAGAGCTCTTTAGTCTTTTTCTCAAAACATTTCTTACCTGGCTCTTAGCATGCTCTTGAGAGTTCATTTTTTGTAGTTACTTATATGCTTACAGATCAAACAGATGCTAATATGGACTAACAATAACATCTAGGACTAGCCACAATCACATTTTGTTATTTTGTTGCTCTGGGAAATGCCTCTCTTGAATTATTTCATAGTGCTCCGGCTGTTGTAGGTAGACACATCTTACTTGTCAGGTAACCATATTAAATCTCTGCTGATAATAAAAGCACCTGATTGATAGTGAGGGCTTCAGAACGGTTTCCCCATAAGCCTATGTTTGCTCTGTGGCGTTACTTTTTTGTTGGTTCTGTTTTTATTTTGTGTTCCACATTCAGAATGTCTGGTTTTGTGGTTTAAATGATTGCAATGAATGAAAGTATAAATGATTAAAATGCAGATTCATCAGCATAGTCAGGAAAGAAGATGAATTAAACTAAGGACTCTGGGATAGTGCATTTTCTGGACGTATGTCCTGGTCGGCAATGTTGTGGCAGTTTGTTTCCTCTAATCCTATTCCTCATCAATTCTACTGTTTCTAGCAAGAAGACAAGTGAGTTGTGGCTGACTTATAGGTCTTTAGGGAGGCCTAAAGGTACAACCTTTAAACCATTTTCAGGTTCAGACACAGTCTCACTTCTTTGAAATTGTTACTGTTGCTGCCTAACAGATTTTAAATAATTTTGCTGACTCCATTTAAGTCTGCTGCTGTGTTTGAACCACATTGTTTATACGTCCTCATCAAACGGTTATGTGTTATTAGAGTAATAGGAGAAAATGGAAATGGTTGCAAGGTTTGGAAGCTGTCACATTCATGTCATCATTAATTTTCATTTATTTACTTTCATTCTGGAAGCATCTCTGTAAGGGGCAGGAAAGAGAAGTCAGAAAAAATGTCAAATCCTATCAAAAAAAGGAGAAGATCATTAAATGGGAGGAAGAAGATGAAAACAGCAATTTAAATGCCAGTAACAATGACAAGCTTGTTAACCTGTACAGTCCACGACAAATAACAACTGGGGAGTGGGTGGCAGAGGAGAGAGAAGGACCTCGATCAAATTCTGATGCAAAAGCATGAATCATCACACCTGCAAGTTGCACACGAGCTTTTCTGCACTCTGTCCACAGACAGGACTGTAACTCATGTGTGCATCCTGGAGATACCTTTGGACGGTGTACTACAGGCAAAGTTTAATGGTAGTCTAATCCAGCTCCTTAGAGGACATCTTGTGTATTTTATTTTGTTTTTCATTTTTTTTTTTCTTTTTTTTTAAATTCTACATTAAAACAGCCATGTTCCTAACAATACTCAAACCAGCTAGCTTAAAAGTAGTTTCAGGTATGACTGCTGAACCGTTGGCCCAGAACCAGCTTTGATACAGGCTTTTCTTAGGGCTGAGATCCCATTTTCATTACTAGAAAGACTTCCATTAATAACATTCTCAAGGAAGTTTCCTTTTAAACCCCAGAGTGTTAGATAAATATCAAATTTTAACTACAAAGTTGCAGTGCTCCAGTGGGAGAAAAAATGTGGAATATCTTTCTCCATCTCACCAGCAGAGGAAAGTGAAAGTGTACAGCTTTTACTGGGTAGCTTTTCCAAGAGGATTAATTTAACTGAGGAAACAATTTCAAAGTCACTGTGAACCCAAACGCTAAAATGATAAGGACTATTAAACATTTAATATAAAGGTCAAGCATTTACAAAGGTAAAATACACCCATACAATCGCTCAGTTGGAGTGTGTTAAGGAAGGCAGTTGGATTCCATTGTCTTTTACAAAGAAAATAAAATCCCAAAGGTAATACTGTCCCTGACACAATTGCCTTGGTAACAGCCTTTTCAATGGGAATCAGATCTATCCTTCTGCTCTTTTAGCTAAGCAATGATATTAGTCTATCTTAAATGTGATTTTATTCAAAATGCAGCCTTTGGTGTATCACCAGTGGAGCATTCCTTTGTTATTAAAATTGTGTGTATTTTCAAACAGAAAATACAGAATCTGCAGTCAGTAGCAGCATTGGGTTCATGCTTGCATTATTGCTATTCACTTCTACAGACGTCAGTTTTTAATTGGCTAGAATATGCTACTGAAATGGGCAGCCAGAATCCTGGCTGTAAGTTAGGATAACATCTGTCTTTTCAAGTTTCTTTGCCAAAGAAAGCATGCACAATTTTTTGTTATTCCAGAATCCCTTGAAGCATGAAGAACACGAAGTTCCAATGAACTGGAACTTACTCATTCCACTGACACTGTGATCAGTTGATTTCTTTTCTTATCATTTTTTTTGTGCTCCCTCCCTCTGTTTTTTTTTTTCCTTTTTCTTTTTCTTTTTTTTTTTGTCTGTCTTTGGCAACCTTTGTGAAGATTTTAAAGTTATTTTGGGACAACCTTTTAGTTTTTATATTATCTATGAATTCTTCTTCCTTACTGTAAGATCTTAAAGATAAAGTTTTAATAAGATTGAAATAGTTTTTTACTCCCCAAGTAATGCTGGTGTGTAGGTATGACACACTGAAGTTAACATTCAAGTCTGTATATTTCTTTTGTGTAAGATCTTAGAAATGTGTAGTATTAGCTGTCAGCTAGCATTTAAAGCTAAACAGAAATTTCCTGTCTAAAATGAAGAAAAGTATCTAATACAAAAGGATGAACATGGTTCTTCAGCAAATAGCTGGTTAATTTTGGTGAGTTTATTTAGTATAAGATAAATTGAAAGGGTGAATAAGGTAGTGGTAGAGGACAGTCATGTGTGTAATGAATCCAAAGAAAAGTAGTAGCAATGAAACACTGAACAGAGCAACTGGGGGCACTGGAGTAGAGACAATGCCATCCAAACTGCTGCCAATGCCATCCAAAGTCCTGAGTGCTCCCACGAGATACTTTTCGATCTGGCTTAGCTCCCTGTATTCCTCACAGAGGAAATGTTGGGCTGATCTCAACATTTATCTACCTGCATTTGACAAGGAGTAGTGGCCCATGTTCTACCTGGAGGCCAAGAACAAATCCTTGAGTGGACAGGGATGGCCAGCAGACTTTTTTTTCCCCCCACTTATTTTCTTTCACTTTCATTTGTAACAGTTAGCCAGACATCAAGAGAACATTTTCTATAGACTGTCCATCACTAAAGACCAAAGTTGGGAACACCGTGGACTCCCAGCTGGAGCAGAGCTACAGTATTTCAGGTGCTGCAATACCTGTAAAATCTCGACCTCCAGAAGTAACTAAGGCCAGTGTTGTTCATGGTGTAACGTTATTGCATGTGACACTTCTGTTGCAGAGCTCTATTATGCACTTTTAGCCTATGGCAATATGTTATGGAGAGAAGAATTCAATGACATATCCAGGAAAAGAAAGCTGGTGCATAAAAAATTGAAATGACAAGGTTGACAAGGTTATTTCATAGCTTTTATGTTATGATAATAACTAACAAACTGTTATGCTGTCCACAAAACTTTGTGGGATAAGCAATGCCTCTTTCTCTCATTTTCTCTTCAGGACTAATACTGGCTCTTACTCCTCTTCTTCTGGTAGAACAAAATAAAGATTCTTCTAATTAAATCACTAAATATCCCTCTTTGTTGCTGTATTTTGAATCCTCTGTGGGTGTGAATGTATTGGGTTGCTGTTGTTTTTCAATATTTTATTTCTTCATGCTACCATCCTGCCCTCCAAATCCAGGAAAGGATAATCCCACACCAAAGTCTTAAGGTTCTTTCCTTTTGTGTGTGTCTACATGGTTTTATTTAATCTTTCCTTAAGCCCACTGCAGTAACCACTATGCTTTCTCTGTCTTTGCACTTCAGTGATGTCTGTTAGCCTTTCCTAGGAAAATGCTTAACCACAAACTGAAGCATACATGATCAGATCCTTTTCTAAAGAGATTTAATAAATGTAAAGGGCATGACTCTTGAAGATGCAGGTTATTATTTTAATTAGATCTTTGTTCTTTTATTCTCAGTAGGGACTTTTGTTACATTACGTAACCCTTTAAAATGCATCTAATGTATAGATATAGTCATAATGATCTGATACATTCACTGAGTTCAATGGGCCCTGTAAAATAAGCCTGGTTAAAATATTGCTCAAAATTAATGAATAAAATGACTGGGCACATGTAAACCAAATCTCTAAAGAGTCTTACATGCCCAGAGACACAGACTTCGGAGTTTGAGTAGGTGTTTTCAGTTTTAACAATATGAAAACCCTATTCCATACAATATAATAGAGAACTAGCTAACTCATGATAGGTTTCTGAAGCACTAACAAACATGACTGTACCATTTTGTAAATAACTGTGCTTGATGTTACTATTGCTTCTTTAATCTTGTAAAAATCCACCACAGATGTCTAAATATGTTCATCAAATGCTGAAAATATTTTCTTTATAGTGCTGGCAGTCAAGCTCTGTTGTTGGGGTTCTTTTTTTCCCATTAATGGCGCATCATTTCAATTAATGCTTTCTCAATAGGGGAATCAAATTCACTTGTGGAAGATTTTGTGGTTGAGAAGTAAGATCAGTAATTTCTCAAAGCACAAGGAAACAACTATATAATACAACTTAAAAAAAAACCTGGAAAAATATTTTGAATAAAACTAAAGCATGTTTTGCCAATTGTCAGAAAAATCTATATCAGTTTCTGAAGTCTCTTTTCCACTGGTCTTTTTTTGTGAAAGATACACAGGCAACACAGTGCATCTGTATTACAAATCTGATAGCTCAGCGTATGGTATTCATCTTATCCCAAATCATTATGGTTCAGCCAGTAAAATACTCCTACTGATATATTATTTTCTTTTACTGTAACCTGCTTTTCTAACCTAAATATATTATGTTGTTTTTGCTTTTATATTAGTAATGGCAGATTTAAAAGGTAACAGTGGTAAAGACACTTTGAATTTCCCCTTTCTGCTGCTGGGGCTGTTGTGTAAGTGCATGCACTGTGAAGGTAGAAGGAAGAGGGTTGGCTGTCTAGCTTGACTGTGGAGCCTTTGCAGGCTGTGGGACCTGCTGTGGAGGCTGCCCTGAACATGTAGCCTCTGCTGGAGGCCAGCTTTCTGCAAGCTGTCTGAAGAGCAAGTGTCGGGCTGTTACAATGCACACAGAGTAGGTGGGGAGTGAGACTGGAGCCATAAGGGGTCGGCTGTGGGAATCTGAGTGGAAGGTTTGGTGATTTTATTCAACAATTTAAAACAAAAGTTCCATATGGCTCTTCTATGCAGTGAAGAATATTTTGAAGTAAACAATAGAGGCATGAGTGTTCAAGGGCAGCTGTCATGCCTGAGACAGAAGGTTGGGAGAAATTTATATATATATATATATATATACATTTAGAAATTATTGTCAAGACTCTGGAAAGCTCTTTTTACTTATTACCATGTCTCAGAATTTTCCAGGAAAATAATGAGCATGTTTAATTTTCACCAATATATTTTTATTTTTATTTTTTTTTTTCACTTGAGAAATAGGTCAAGTTTTGACTGGAATTAAAGTAAATTGAACATGCAAGAATCTGCCTAATGCTTTTAACTTGGTGCTAAATACTCCTCATTCAAGGAATGAAAACTGATATATTTATGGACAGCAACAGTGAACAGGACTTTGATTAAACCAGTGGAGCAAATACACTTATTCTTTGAGTGATCAGTAAAATAAATAAAAATCTTGGTTTACAGGTAATACAAATGGCCTACTAAGGTCTGTTGGGCTATAGCATCCTTAAAATTTTAGGAAAAAAATACCTCTCTTTGTGGAAGACTAAGACACAGCTTAGAGCTACTGTCTCAAATCTGTCTGAGCTACCTTGCCTCTGGGTGGGATGTGTCAGTCTGAGGATGAAGCATCCCAATGAATAGAGAGCAAATATAACAGTGGCTGCCCAGAGAGGTTGTGGAGTCTCCTTCTCCAGAGACATTCAAAACTCACCTGGATGCGTTCCTGTGCAATCTGCTCTAGGTGTTCCTGCTTCGGCAGGGGGATTGGACTAGATGATCTTTCGAGGTCCCTTCCGATCTCTAACATTCTGTGATTCTGTGATAACTGTTACAAACTTGGTTGGAGGAGATGATGGAGCTACTTTTCTTAACAATAATTAATATAATGTTTTAGCATTAGGGAAAGGGCAACTTATAGAAACCATAAAGGCATACATTTTGGAGGAAAGATAGTTTACAGTGGAAATTGTTTACTACTACATGATCTTTTTTTTTTTTTTTTTTTTCCCCATATACTGAATTATAGTATGGAGGAAATCAGTGTACTGGATGACTTTCTCTAGTAAATAATACTTTGTTCTGTAATACTAACTAACATATTTATGCTATATTTGCACTGTTCATTACATCTTATTTCTATGTCCAAAAAGACTTGAATTTACTCTTGTAACAAAAAAATTAAGATGGGTAGATGGTTTACTTTCTGCACACTTTGGCTACAGCTAGGTTTGCTTGCATGTTATGAGTAAAATATAATCTTATTACAGTGTCTTTGAGTACAATTAATTATATATATTAGACAAGAGGACCCATGTCTGCTTTTCTTATGTCTACTATAGTGTTGGGAGTATAGATAAACAAAAAACATACCTTATGGTGCGGTGTCCTGGTCCATACCCTTGAACTCAAGAAACAGAAGAGGCAATGGCTCAGGGAGTGGTATGGTGAACTGTAAATTCATTGAAAATGCTAGATTTTTTATTTTATTTATTTTTTTTTTTGGTGTATGCAATACTGGCTAACCTAGGAAATTACGAATGTTGAAAAGAAAATATCACTAACACTTGTCTCCAATGATTACTTAAAGAAGGGAAATAAAGCTTTAGTAAAGAGAGAGGAAAAAAGACATATCACATGGATAATTTTTGTAAAAATGTGCAGCTGGTGGGGAGCAGAAACTCTGTAGTGTTTGTTAAACTTTATTATGGGACTTCATTATGAATTAAGACTAAAAGGAATGAACAGCACAGGAATTACAGTAAGACTGACAGCCTCTTAATCCATCTAGGTGTTCTTTTCAGTTATGATTATTTCCATGTAATAAAACTTCATTGGTGTGGGAGTTGTGTAGACAATCCATTTCAAATTAACTGAAGCAGCAATAAAAAGTACAGGATCCAAGGAGTCATGGAAGTATTGTAGCTGAACTTTTAAAAGCATTCCTCCTTTCTTCTATCACCTCTGATGCTTTACAAATAGCAGCGTAACTATCATGAGAGTTCAGGTCTTAACTGATTTCTTCAATGGGAATGCACTGAATGTTAACAGTTTTTTATTTTAAGTGGACATTAAAACACATACTCTGGAAAATTACCACCTAGTTTAGTACTTTGACAGAACTGACGTATGTTCAATAGGAGTCTTAATCAGGAGACAGCATTGTGGGGACATTTTTTGTTTTTTTTAGCTGACATAAAGAGAAGCTGTAATCATAGGTTTGTAGTTTGAAGTAAAAGCAGTTACTTTTATTCATGGTAGTCTTTGAACTTTTACCAGACCTATCATGTTCAAATATACTGATCTATTATGTTAAAAAATTAAAACAAAAGAAAAATATATCCATCACCCTCCAAAAAAAAACCCCAAAGACCTTTATTAACTCACAGCTGATCTGACAATAACTGCTACATAGTTACATACATGATAAACTTCTTTTAAGTAATTTTTATATCTTTGAAATTTTGACTGGCTGATTGGTAGATTCTGTGAACCCTAGTGCAAAATTTGATAAGTCAACACATCCTTTCTTTTGCTAATGTGTTCAAATCTTTTATTTCCTTTCATGATAACTTTGGAAAATAGTTAAAGTCATACAGTCCCTTCACAACACGCTTTATTCAGTGTTGTCACATCACAACCATCCAAAAATACTATGCCAGTTTACTTCTGTTTTTGCCCACTGTTTACAACAGATACCACAAGAAACTGCCCATAGAGAGACCCACAGTAATGCAGGGAGCATGGCTGGTAACAAATCACCATTGCAACATCCTTTGTTGCAAAATTTGGGGTTCTAGTCAATAGCAAGTTGAATCTGAGTCAGCAGTGTGCCCTGGCAGCCCAAAGGGCCAACCGTGCTCTAGGCCCAGCACTGCCAGCCAGGAGAGAGAAGGGGGGTTGTCCTGCTCTGTTCTGCCTGGTGCAACCTCACCTCGAGCACTGGGTGCTGGTTTGGGTGCCACAGTGTAAGAAAGACATCAAGCTACTGGAGAGTGTCCAAAGGAGGGCCGCGAAGATGATGAAGGGTCTAGAGGACAAGACGTATGAGGAGCAGCTGAGGCCCCTTGGTTTGTTCAGCCCAGAGCAGAGGAGGCTGAGGGGAGGCCTCATGGCGGCCTACAGCTCCCTCACAGGGGAGCGGAGGGGCAGGCACTGAGCTCTGCTCTATGGGAACAGTGACAGGACCCGAGGGAATGGCATGGAGCTGTGTCAGGGGAGGGTCAGGGTGGGGGCTGGGAAAAGGTTCTGCTCCAGAGGGTGGTGGGCATGGAACAGGCTCCCCAGGGCAGTGGGCACGGCCCCAGGCTGCCAGAGCTCAAGGAGCGTTTGGACACCGCTGTCAGACACAGGGTTTGGGTTTGGGGTGGTGCTGTGTGGGGCCAGGCATTGGACTCCTTGTGGGTCCCTTCTAACTTGAGATATTCCATAATGCTGTGATCCTCTGGAATCAGATGAAAATGAAGGATGAGATAATGGTTGCTAGAAACTGGGAATTATTCTTAGCAGACTACAGAGAGTAGGCAGCAATAATATATAGACAGTGTTGCCCCTATGGGCAGTGGGCTGTGGAGGAGTTCCCAGCTGATCTCTGGGAGCTCTTGCCAGCCTTTGTAGACGTTCACACCAACCATAAGAATGTCCTGACTTTGGGCTGCTATCCAGCAGTGTGTGTCGGAGAATAACTTTTTGTGCTCTATTGAAGCAGGGAACACTACAGAAACAGCAGAGATATTTGGCAAAGATGTGCTGGAACATCCTAAGGCTGAAAGCTGTGAAAATCTGATGTTTGCTAATTAGGTCTCCTCTTGTCTGAATCAGTTAGTAAACCTGCCAACTGCCACAGCATATATGGCACAGAGACCTCAAATACATCAATGTTGCTAATTTCCTACTAAGCATGGAGACACCTGTAATTTACCCAAAGAAAAATGTGGGCAGTAAATGTTTAGCTTTCATCCATAATACAAGAGTAGTTCTGGGGAGCCATTCTGATCTAGCAATAATCCAACTCAAAGCGTCCTAAGTTTGTGGTATCTAAGCCTTGTACACAAATTTCTGATTATCATTATATATTTTTCTTCATGCTAGCACTTTAAACAATAGGAGGTATTGAAATGGATGAATGTCTTGAAGCTGGGCTAAACTTCATGTTATCTCTGACATATTTTAGACCGTTTAGAATAACAAATTAAATAATCAAAATATAATGATTTTAATTTTTCTTTAAAATACTAAAGGATACATAATTAAAAAAGTAATATTGTAATATTGCAGGATGTTTATTAATAGGCCACATGCAAACAAAATATTGTGTTTTAGTATTATATGAAACATTGTGAGATGAACCTGCACTGAGACAAAATGACCTTGGAAAATTAGAAGTTAATATTTGACAGTAATCTGTCAAAATAGCATAAAAGTCAGTATGTGTGAGTTTACTGTAATGAGTAAAATGTCTGCAAATAAAATGTGATTGTTCAAATAGATTATAAAGAATTAGTGATTGAGATTATTAAAAACAGTATAGTGGAGCAGTTAAAGAAGTTTTTCCATTAATGAGAGCTCTGAAGAATTTTGTTATTGTTGACAGATTTGTTGCATGCATTATAATACTTGAGTTCTAGTTTGTAAGAAACTAATAGATTTTCATAATAGAAACTTTTTAACTTATGGCTTGTTGCTTATACCATGAAGGATTTAGGTTTTTGTCTATCTTTGTTATTATTTTTTTTGACAGTTTGTAGTGACAAAGCCAAGTTCAAAATATATTTAACTGTTTTGTATTTTTCCTAAGTCATTAAAAGAAAAAATTAATATCCATCCTTCAAACTCAGTATAGATTGTTAAAGCACTACCCATCCTAAGCTCTCACTCAAATGCTACAATTTTTTTTTCTATTACAATGATACTTACTTTAGAAGTACTTTCATATGCAGAGAAATATGTAACTACTGGCCTCTGAGTTGCTGTCTACTGAAATGCTCAAATTCTGTAGGATTTCTCATTTGTGCTGAGACAATTTTGTATCACTCTGACAGCATAAAGTGGACACATCACATTTATATTCATTTTCAGGCTTCTTATCATTGCCAGAGTGTTGTAAAGTTGCCTTAGTTTTGATCTGCACTCAAAAGTTCTGTCAGGCTTAGAAAATACTAAATGGGAACTAGTAATAGCACAGACACCAGCCTTTAATATTGGGCTGAAATTTTGAGGCAGAAAAAACATTGCCAGTATAAGCTTCTGAGGCACCTTACTTGCAAGAAGAAATACGTATATTTATATGCAATAATAAGTTTGGGTAGGTGTTGCAGAATATAGTCTTGAGGTTCTTGAAATTATGTTGCCTTACTAAATAGTGGCTAGTAGAAGAAAATAACCACGGGCAGTTTATCCTTGTTGAAAAATGTTTCAATACACTGCTTAGAACAGGAGGGCTCAGGCATGTGACTAAACCAACTGAAACATGCACAGCTCTAATAGCATAAACAGGAGAATTTTGTCTGAATGCTTTCAGACAATTGGATATTTTGTAAAACATGTTTTATGTCCTGTAGGTTGGAAGAGACTTAGAAAATAAAAAAATACTGCACAGGTTTCTTATTTTATTCTTTTTAGATGCTGAGAAAATAACTTTTCCTACCATATCCTTGCTGTGTAACACTTCGCAGGACACTGAGCTTACACAGTAGTTTTAAGTAGCACATCAGTAAGGAGATGTAGGTGTAAGGAATATAATTCCCACAACAATTTAATTTAGTTAAACATGTGTGGTAGGGAATAGAAAAAGAAGAATGCTGTATCATCTCATTAAGAACTTAAGCAAACTTGGATCACTGCCTCAGTTGTAAAACCAAAATATTTTAAACAACATAAAAATCCATATGTTTTTCTCACAGTTCTTCAAAGCTTTCCCACAATTCATAACATTCACAATAACGTACTCATTACAGTGGTAAAAGTCACGGTACTCCCATCCCTAATGAGATCTTAATTTCTGCAAAAATTCCAAATTTGGCGTAGTGTGGCTGGACTTGTTCAGGTGCTTGTTATTCTTCATTCAACTATGTTGAATTTCTGCCTCAAAGGAAATTTACTTTTTGCTTTCTTGATAACATTCTTCGGCATGTAGGAGAAATACATTTCAATGATTGACTGTTTCAAGATCAGATATGTGTCCCATTCCATGATTTCTGAACAGTTTTTAAGAGATGGAGTGCTTTTTGATGTTCATGTTACTCAGAGCTCTGGGCAACACCCGTCACTGTCGTTCACAAGATGGATGGTTGTTACTGCTATTACGTCTACTGCACATAGTTTTAGAGAGTCACTAATAAAATTGTTGTATGGTTTATTGCTTCATGGAAAAATGAGTCTCTTAATGCAGCATGGTTGGTTATTCTTCATTACCTGAAATACTGTGGAAGAACTTGTATGTCTAATGAGTGCTATAGATTTGGTGCAGAGTGTACAATATATAATTATCACTGTTTCCAGACAATGAAAGAATCTTATTCATCATGTGCAAAAATATTCAAGCAACTGTAAGAAACTTCATTCTTACTGCTGAAACTGACTGCATAGAATAGTACATAATATTAAGGAAGCAACCATAAATCTTCCCACTTCGGTAGGTCTTTTGTGAAACATTTTCTTGACCATGAATGAAGGTGATGGACTGTATGGCAGAGCTCTGCATCCAAACACAAATACCCTCTATTTTCTTCCTCTGCTTCAGTATGTAAACCTGTACAATTTGTGGTAACAAATATGACCTTTTCTTGCATTTTACAGTAAAGCAGTAAGAGAAGGTTATTGATCAAAAAATGTCTAGCAGATGTATACAAGCTGCAGAACAAAATGAAAAGTACAATAATGTTTGGTCCACTTTTTAAGTGTAGATTTTGCTGCTAGACTCAGCTTTTGCCTCCATATTACTGCATTTGTTCAGAAACCTGACTGAGCATATCTTTGTGCCATACAACCGCTTCTTAAATGAGAATAACAAATAATCACCATGTCCTAACACTATAGTTAGCATTATGTTCTTCTAATAGACTTTAGTGAAAAATCTAGACAAGTTAGGTAAAATATGTACATATATGTATGTGCATATATATTTATTTTTTTCATAGAGAAGTGGTATAAGAAAAAGACAGGAAAGTCTTAAAGAAGTTACAGAGTATTTTGGTAATTTATTTTCTTCTTTGCAGATTAGTCTTAGCCTTGAAGACATGTTCTCTCTAATTGCTAGAACTAACTTCTGAAATGAAAAATTATGTAACCACCACACAAAATGTGGTTGTGTTCTTAACACCTATAGAGTTGACTGAGATTAATTTCCAACTTTGCTCCATTGCTACAGCAAAAGCATGATGGTGGTGGAATAAAACATTTTACCACCTAATGCAAAACATCTCAAGTTTCTCACAGGGCTAAAGAACGTTTTCCTCTCAGTGGTCCAAAGGAGGCGGGCAAACAAGATAAAGTAGCTTTAATGACTTGGGGAACTGTAGTGAGTAAGTGAAAGAGGGAGAAGTATTTTTGCCCAATAGCTATGATGCTCCGGTACTCGGAAAGGGCCAGATTCTGGTTTAACAATTAATAATACTAGTAGTAATAAAAGCTTAAAATCCTGTGCCAGTTAATATTTATACATTTAGCTTTAGATTAAATTTCAATCAAGGTAAGACTCAGAGCTAAGCCATTCCTTGCTGAGTGAAATAAGCACTTGTTTTATTGCCCTGCTTTCTCCTTCTGTCTTTTGCCATCTGGTCAATTGAGTTATTCCATACAATGATGAACAGCTTATTGGAAAGGGTATTGTGAGTCTTGCTCAGAATATTTTGTAATTCGACAATTGATTTTCTGTCCCTGTGGACATCTACTAGATGCCTCCAACATTATGCATCAACCACCTTGCTTCAGTGCCAAAAGTTAGGTGACACATAGATGTTGAACTCCTGTGAGCATATCCTTAAGATAACTATTGAGCACAGTATGACTTCAAAGAAATTAAAATCAAATAAATATAACTGCTTTTTTGACTATCCATTCAGTGTAAGATATGTTTTGAGTGAAATAAATTTCCTCTGGTCTATTCAGGAAATTTTCTTCTTAAAACGGCTCTTCCCACACATGAACTGAACAACATCTCTGTGACTATGCTTTGATTGTTTTTTTCCTTAGATCTGCAGTACACATACTACTTAGCTATTAAAAACCTTGTCACCCATTCCAATCTGTCAGTAACATGGTCATAATATATTTACAGACCTTTCATCCTTTATGGCATTAACCTCACAATTGCATAGAAGATACAAAACATAA
>VXAV01004459.1:2153-14967 GCA_013399715.1 Alectura lathami
TTACAGCTGAGTATATATGTAGCTATCTATTCTGTATTCAGGAGCCATTTCAAGTGATAGTTGCATGAAAAAGAAGAGTTTATAAGGCTAAAGGCTGACTGATTTGAATCAATAGACAAGTGCATAATATTTTAAATAGTCAATTTTTAAACTTTATGAAATATGCATGATCTGTAGACTTCCACATTTGTGTTAATGTAAACGTTTGTATTTCAGGGCTTGCAGGCAACAAAATAGTTGCTGATTTAAAATTACTTGCATGGTTGGTTATTTGTTTGTTGGTCAGGCTGGGGTAAATCTGAAAATCTTCTCAGATCAGGCTCCCACATCAAACAAATTCTAACATTCACTTTAGTGTTTGTGCATATTTGAGGATCCAGCTCAGTATTTCTTGTTATTTTGGAGTATCCAGGAACTGTTAGGTATGTTATTAAAGTGAAAACTGGTAGCAATTCCATAAATCAGGAATATTCCAAGAATAAGGAAGAAAAGCTTTTTTGAGTAATGAACAGCTTGTAACACTGAATGTCTTGCTGAAACGTGACTTCTTGAGCTTTCTGAAGAGAGGTGGGAATCTGGAACATATCTTTACATGAGTTTCCAGTTAGTGAAAATAAAAATTTATTTTCCCCTATTTTTCCGGTATTTCTTTGTATTTCACATCAAGGCTGACACAGTAACACAGACCAGTTTTGTAAATCTACTCTATTTGTACTACAATACACTACTACTGCTACACTACTACTACTTTATTAAAAGTAGTGTATTTATTTATTAGTAGTAGTGCTACTACTTTATTAGAAGATTTCTTCTCATTTTCATACTTTTATGCTGTTAGTTTCAAAAGAAGTTTTTAAATTTTGAAGCTTTTACAAACCAGTTGATTTTAAATAGTGTAAGAAAGAGTGAAAAACTTCTGCCCTTTATCTTTACAAATAAGTTTTTTTTCACTCTTTCTTGTACTTTCTCTCATCTATTTCATTTTTTCCACAATGAAACTCTGGGAGCACTGTTAGTAAAACTTCTTTAGTGGCAGCAATAAAAACAGCATACTTTTTGCCAACAGACTCTTCCTGAAAATTATGTTTCAAGGATGGAGTGAAACATTGCTATTATACGCATATGCGATCTTGGGGGTGTTATTTCATGTTTTTCCATCAAAGACAAAAGGCAAATTTCAGTTATTCCTGCACTGACGAAAACAAATGAAAACCAGTAGAAATACTGACATGAGACAGTAAATTTGATGTGCTCTTATCAAAAAGCTGCGTTTATGGGACTTCCACTCTATCGGAATATACCTCCAAAAGATAAAAATTAACTGAAATGAGAGATTTCTGAGAAATAAGTATTCTGTGATTGTTGTAGTCATGAAAGTAATGAGAAATAAGTCGATTTCAGCACATGAGATCTGAAGTAGATTTGTATGTAAGTTCTTCTTCACCGCATGTAATACAGGAAATCTATTTTTTTTTTTTAACTGGAAAACTAAATAGCAAATATGGATGACTAGCAGAAGTCTTGCTTAACTCTTTCCTCATCATACACAAACCTGAGTGTGGTGTTTCTATGTATTAATTGCCGTAACACCTCCAAGTCTGAGTTTCATTGTGCAAGATTTTCAATCAGAGAAAGACAAAGTGTCCCCTGCCTGTCAGAACTTACAATATAAGTGCTTAGCAGGAGTCAGTGGATGAATAGAAAAGGAGCGAAATACACAAAAATGCTGGACAATGAAAATCTCTGTAGGCAAAGTCCTTCAGGTTCCAGATACTATAGAAAATTATGTAGGTACCTCATAAAGCAAGTACTGAAATATGAGACTGCTAAAGGTGTTTTGCCCATAAATGTAAAAACATGTGGGAGGTCAGCACTTAGCTACCTGAATCACATCGAGCATAATTTCTTTTACATTTTGTGCAATTATAAGAGCATACTGTGTTCCCCAAACCCTGCGGTTTCCTTGATGAGAATTGTAGAAATACGCTGAGGGGAATGCAATTAACATTAATCTATATATATTTAACTAACTAATGAAGGTGGTTTACCCTAGCTGTGCGTTCTTAGATATTACTAATAATTCCTTATCTTTTTTATAACAGGTAAATATTCCATTTCAATCGATTGCCAGAAGGAACTGGAAAACATTTCAAAGGTAAGGACCTCCTTAAAAATAATACTTCAAGTGATCATTCCTTCTGGTTTGTGACCTAGAAAAGCAAATGGAGAAATGTTATTTCTTTCTGACTGTCTGGTTGATATCATTGTAGACTGTATACTTTGTAGTCCGAGAAAAGTATAGCTGGCATTAATCAACATAGACTGAGACTTCCTGTATGTGAAGCAGTGTTTACATATAAAAGACAAATTTTCATTTTTGTCTTCTTAGAAAGGATAAAAAGAGTTAATTTGATAGCTGTAGAAAAAAAGAGAGTATGAAAATAAAATATTAAAAGGTTGTCACATTTTTATCATCCTTTTCCTCGTACAAGGTTAGAAGCATACTGTAAACTACTGGAAATTTTCAAATGTTTAGGATAGGATAAATTTGGTTTTAGAATATAATGACTTATTAACTTTATTATTTTTTTACTGATACAGCTTTCATTGTTCTAAGAAATGTAATTTTGACTTCAGTTCTAATTTTATAATACAATTTTTACATTCAATTGTGCGGCATAACTCAGCATATTACAATGTGTAGACTGGTTTTTGTGGTTTTTCATTGGTCTTTAGCTGCCTCTCGTAGCTGGATAAGCTGTACCATCATGTCCACCCTTAAAGAGAATATTGCTGTCTCTCAAGGACGCAGCAAACAGGATATAAGGATTTACTAAAATTGTTACTTGTAAGTCATCAAGTTAGAACAGATATTATGGACATTTTGATCTGCCCTAAGTTTGGATTTGCTAAGAAGAGAGCAAGAGCAATCAAATATTGTTTCTACTCTGTTTAAAAACACTGGGGACATTAGGAGCCTACCTTGCTTTTGTGCATGTACTGATGGGGATAGGAGATCCTGTATTGATTAACGCTTAGTTGTAAATATCAACATTCTTTTTCCAAAATAAAAAAAAAAAAAATGGTTTCATAACTTACCTCAGCGTCCTAAAAAAAAGCATCTGAATTGTAGGTGCTGTTGGATATAGGTTCTGTTTCCTGTGTGTTCATTTAGGACAGGGAGAAGCTCTGAAAAAGCTCCACATGTATCTAGGGATTCTGTCAAAAGTGATCTGAGCACAGGAATTTTTATGGAACAAAATGATGTGGGTGGGGTTTTTCCTGGGAGAAAATGCTACTGATCGGGATCTGTTTTGAGCGAAAAAGTCAGAGGCTTGGCTCAGAAGATAGTGAGACCCAAAGGAGGGTCTCATAGACAAAGGACTTCAAATGTGGAACTATTTCCCAGAAGAACGCCTGAAATGTTCAGCCTTTCACTATGCTGGTTCTAGTACGCTTACTAATTTTTCATGGTGTTTGAGACTTTCATTACCAAAAACTTCTGGAAATCTCTTTTTTTCTGTGGGTTGAAAATTGAAATCCCGCACTCTTGTGAGACATAGCAACCAGTATGCTTCCTAATTCTTCATGTTCTTCCAATGCACCTGCAATGCTTAGGTTCATCAGAAAACTCCAACATTTTGGTAGGAAGGAAATCATGATATTATAAGAAAGCTGATGTGTGTGTGTGTGTGTGTGGCAGATATATTGTGTGTCAAGTTTGTTCCTTTTTTCACTTTTCAAGTCCTGTATATATAGAAATATATTTGATGAGGTAATTTGCTACTTTTCCAAGTACCTCAGATAGACTTTGGGCTTGCCAGGATTTTAAAAATGTTGGCTGAGTAAAAATATTTCAATAAAAGTACAAAAGAAGAATGTTAGAAGTAAAATATGGGCTAATTGCAAATAAATTAATTAATTAAAAGGAGGAAGGAGAAAGGGAGGGAAGAGAGAGTGACATACTCCAAGGTCCTATTTGAATGCTACTGAGGATGCTGAGGAGAAACACCACTAAAGGACATAAAGTATCAGAAGGAGAAAATACATGCCACATTTTTGACAGGCACAGCTAACTACAGAAAAAAGCCCTATTCAGCAAAGGAGGTGAAGGGAAGAATAAAACTAATGACATTACAATCCTCTGGAGAGGTCTTGTTTTGTTTATTAAATAAGCCACTCTAGTAAGATAAGTAATAAGAACTGCTTAGTCTGGCAGTGTTAATTGATACTGTCCTGGGAGTTTATTGTTATGTATTACTCTTTTTGTCCTTTCATGTAAAGATGTCAGCACATTGTACCTGACAGGATGTGTTGTATATTATAAATTATTCTAATTGGGATAGAAAAATTGTCATCAATTCTTCCTACCCTGTATATCTCAGACATGACTGCAATTTATACATGATATTAATTCTCAAGTATCAGATTTGTTTTAGGGTGTATTTTAAAATAATGTTGTTTCTGTGAAATACGAAAAAATGAAAAAGAACTGATTTAAGGTATATTTATTCCATGCAGTTAGGTTTTGATACATGTGGATATATTTCCCCACACAAATAGTAACGAATACATGTAGACGGTGTGCAAGTGACAGGAAACAAGGAGAAGAGGTAAAAGGAATGGAACATTTCAAGCCTGTCACATGAGGTGCTTAAAACAGAGTTAAGCACAGTCTTGCACTCTTTCTTGAAGAAGAGTAGTATTGACAGCAGTGCTATAAACCAAAGACAGGGACAGGAAAGGGCAAGTGTCACGCTGTCTTTCATTTTATTTTGTGAGTGTGTAGAGTACAAGGATGGGCATACTATATCTAGTAAAAGTGGTTTATCAACCTGTGTTTTCCTCTTTCTTCTACAATTCTGGAACATGCAAAGTTTTACAGAAATTTTAGGCCGTAATGTATAAACTTCAATGCAGTGAATTATTTCACTGATTTTGATCCTGAGAGCAGCTATTTCCAAATAAGATAGTTCCCTGCCCCTCTGAATTCCATTAGCATAGTAAAGCAGTTTGTAGCCAGTTCAAAGTACAAAACAATTTGAAAAATATTATTGTTTTACATTAAAAAAAAAAGAAGCACTGGTGGAGTTTTCTTCTGAATTTCAGTTAAAAAAAAAAAAAAAGTAAAATAAAAACAAGTATTTATTTTAATCTTATTTTCAGTGGCACAAGTGATCAACTCTGTTCTGTTTTTGGCCAAACCTTCTGTACAGACTACTTCGAATATTGTTTTTACTGGTAAAATGTGATCTAACTTCCTTGAAGGCATATATGCTAAATACTTATTTATGACATGGCTTATTGCCTGATTTTTTTCTCCCTAAAGGCATGTCTATTAACTATTAGAGCATTTAAGTTATTGTCTATTTACTGTCTATGCATTAGAAAGAATTAGGGATTCAAGTGTGTCCCATACATTTTATTTAAAAACTTATTTGCCAAGCAGGTATGTTTGCAACAGAAAAAAAAAGTACTGTTCCCACCACTGCCATTTTCAGTTATGTGACTAAGTCTCTCTCTTTCTTTAAGACAGAAATAGCTGCTGTGATGGGAAAGAGATAAAGGATCTGTGGTTTAGCAAAGCAGAATCTCTTGACAGACTTATGTAGTGGTTTTCAAAGGACTGAGGTTACTTGGGAGCCCAGTTTCAAGAAAAATCAATGCAACTTAGGAGATGATGTCATTTAGCAGAGAAAAAGACTTGGGTAAGATCCATAAACGCACTTAGGCATTACAGTACCTAATATTCAGAACCAGTTGTAGGCACCTACCTTCCCTATATAGTGCATGAAAAGACGTAAGCGCCTGAGAATGAGATCCAGAGTCAAGAATGTATGGAGGAGAGAGTTACATACAGTTAGTCATTAGGAAATCCTGGTATATTCTGAAACTGACAGTGAAGTGACAGGATTTATAATCCTCTCATGGTTTAAACTTAATGCTATCAAGTGTTTCAGGTGACTAAACCTTTTTCTTGTTTCTTTCTGTAGGAAATAGAACTGAGGTTACCTTTTTAAAAATGTAATAAGTGATTTTACCCTGAAGGGCACAATTAATATGCATTCTACTTACGATACTCCAGAATCCTATAACTGACCGTACTAGGACTCCTGCAAGTTGTATTAGTAACTCTCACATGTTTTAGAAATATTATAAGAGATGATCCCCTTTTCTATATTCCTTTGTGAGCAGAATGATATATAGCCAAGAATGTTGGAGCACTAAAATTTAATTTCTTTTCTGTGCCTAAGACAACTGACATTCTTACCTTCCATCAGCTGAAGGCCATTATCGTTAGGAATGAGTTATACTGAACAACAGTTACTTCCCCCTGTGCTGTGGAAACCAAACACCTGACTCTAGGAGTTGACAAGCCATTCTATGATTCTATGATTCTATGACTCAGAGGGGCCAAAGAGAACTGGCTTTGGTTCTATGGTTCAGTATGAAACGTAGAGCATGAGCCTACTGTTACGTGTGCAGATTTAATTTGTATTTTACATTAAATGGGCATTTAATTTTTCTGGTTAGAAGAGTGACATGGGACTTCCATTGACCTATCTTTGGACACTTAATCCTATTTAAATTATCTAGATTCACCAAAAAAAAAAAAAAATATTTCTATCCTTAGTGTCCTTACAAGCAGACCCTGTTTGATTCAACATCAACAGTCCAGAATATTTACAATTAAATTGCTTCATCTTGACTCATCCAGAGAGCAGAAATATTCAGCTTTTGGTTGCTTTTTCTTTTCCCCCCAGAACTTCACACAGCCTAGCACTCAGAACTGTATAAAATTTTTTAAATGTTATACCATTCCTTGTCCTTGAAATGAGGACATTTACTATGAAAACGATTTCTTCTTTTGGTATTTAAAAAAATGGGAATAAATCCCAAATCTTCTGCTGCTTTTTCTTTTGGCACACTGTGGGCTTTTTTTTTTTTGGATATTAACATCTGGTTTTACATAAAACCTCTACTGAGAAACAGAGCTTTGTCATAGAAAGTATCTTCTGACCTCACTTGCCCAACAGCAAGAAAAAACAGGAAACTGTTTTTCCTTTTCATGTTGGCATTTGGCATGTTAACTGAGAGATCAAAATTTAAATCTGTACAGTGCATCTGGAGGAAACAAGTAGCAGTCTCTGTCAGTAAGCACAGTATTTTACTTGTCTTCTGTTCTTGGAGTTTTGCTTATTTTCTCTCACTCTCTCTGAACATTTATTTCACAGTTTAACCTTCTGCTACACAGTTTTAAGATGCCACGTAATAATTGCTAGCACAAAAGGCTTGAGAAAATGTCTGTCATATGCTTCAAATTGTTACACAATTTGTGGACTGTAGCTGTCAGTAACCCAAGAACACATTCAATGATATATCAGGAATAAATGACAAGCAATGCTTATTTCATGGTGCAAAATTTAACAGTTTAACTATGAAGTAATTTTAAGGCATTGCATTATTCTAATACAAAAACAAACAAAAAAAGCCTCACAATCATTTATATTATTCTTACCAAATTCTGTGATATGGTCAAAGTGATTTAAGGAGACATAATAACGATATTTACTTCTGGCACTCTCAAAAATGGCAATTAGAATTCTACTGCCAAGGCAGCACCAAACATATATAGATAGTGCTTAATAATACAGGTAATGAGGCATCTGAAACATACACAGCTGCATGTCAGAACCTCTAAGTTTTCCAGTTTATTTCCTTAACTCCTTTTTATATAACTGAATTCTTCCTTGAAGCCTCAGTTTTGAATGGGTAAAACTGGCCAATGAAGGGTTAATATGCGTGGCTGAGCTGTTTTGTTATTGACATTTCATTCTTATGCTATCTTTCCGTATTTATTCTATCATGTACTTCAATTCAGCAAAACAAATTAAAGCTGAAAACAAGTTTGCTTTTCTCTCTCTTTTTATTAGTACCTGGAGGTCTTATTTTCAGAGTGGTGCATCAAAGTTTCAGAAATTGTACATCTAGCTCACTGATTGTAGTAAGAATGACTTGGGGTTTTGCATACACACCATGTAAGCTGTCAGGAGTGTCTGTTGGGAAGAAATGGAGCCATACTGCATATCTAAACAGGAAATGAAACCCAAAACAAAGCAAAAATAAGTACTTCCCTCTGAAGAATCTTCTTAATTCTATTCTCAGGGTGGAATGAAAAAATCCTCATCATACTGTGTAAATATGAGGCTTTGTCTAACGTTCTCTCTCTCTTTTTTTTTTAATCTTTTTTAAGATTCTGCTTCTGTACCCCCCCTAATAAATAAATAAATAAATAGATAGATAGATAGAGAGAGAGAGAGATAGATAGAGAGATACAGAGATAGGATTGGTCATTTAGCTTCTGAAGTAGTTATTCATACCTCTATTGCTTTTAATCAATATTGAGGTTTGAGGTTTGGTCATCAAAGTGTCTATACCATTTCTCATTTCATTATAATTCTGCTAAGAACTGCTTTATGTTAATATATCGTGTAGTGTATCCATCCAGTAACTAGTCACAGGGTGGCTGAGGCTGGCAGGGACCTCTGGGTCCCTCTGGCCCACCCCCTGCTCCAACAGGGCCACCCAGAGCAGGGGGCCCAGGCCCACCTCCAGGCCCCTTGGGAAGCTCTCCCAGGAGGAGACCCCACAGCCTCCGGGCAGCCTGTGCCAGGGCTCCGTCACCCGCACAGCACAGCAGTGCTCCTGGTGCTCAGGGGAACCTCCTGTGCTCCAGTGTGTGCCCCTTGCCTCTGGTCCTGGCACTGGGGACCACTGAGCAGAGCCTGGCTCTGTTCTTTTCACACCCTCCCTTCAGGTGTTTACAGACATTGATGAGATCCACCTGAGCCTCCTCTTCTCCAAGCTGAACAAGCCCAGGTCTCTCAGCCTCTTCTCAGGGGAGGGATGCTCCAGTCCCTTCATCAACTTTGTGGCCCCTTGTTGGACTCTCTCCAGTGTGTCCAGGTCTCTCTTGTACTGGGGAGCCCATGACTGGACAGAGCACTCCAGATGTGGCCTCAAGCGTGACTTCTTGTTTTCATTGATATAATCAGATTATATAATATGCATTGTATGCATGTTGTAAAGATCATTTCCTTGCAGCAGCCTAAATAGCAGAGGGATATGTCACTTTTTTTTGTGACTGGTTTCAGTCAGATTTTGCATCAGTTGTGTTCCTATAATTATCTTCATCTTTAACATAAAAGCATGAGCCTCTCTCAGCTGACACAGCTTCACAGGCAGTCTGACAGTTCTTCCCTCACTTTTACACCAAGGCTTTGTCCACAAGCTGATACTTTGTAAGATTTATCTCTGACAACATCACAACCAATTGGTTGTCTCCCAAGACCAGGTTGTGTGAGTTCTCCATCAGAGTTTTGAACTAAGCCGAGTGCAGCTTTATGGGATGCCAAAGGAGCATACCCTGCATACAAAGCAGAGAATTTATTATCTATTGGAATCTTAAAATTTTCTTCGGAGTTATTATTACTCCAGTTATGGTGATAGCAACAGTTTTAGTTCAAATTACACATAAGACTAATAACCAAATCTTTTCATTATCTACCTCTTTGTCTGGTGCTACATTCGTCTTTCCAGGGCTCCTCCGGCTCTTAAGGCCTATGGCTTTGGTTTGAGGGGAAGGGGTTATGATGAGCAGTTGCCATCCCAAATCCTCTGCCAGAAGTTTGACGTTCATAGAGGGGAAGTGTCTTCTTCTCCTTGCCAGGAAGATTGAAAGTGTTTATGGTTATGGTTTCTTCCCTTCAGAGTCCACTTGGGGGCATTATGTTTTTGTTAGCATGTTCTGCCCCTTGCTCTTTTATGATCTGTTTGCAATATTCACCATGTGTGGCATGTTTCACATACATTGGATTCTTGCTTTTTGTTCTCCTTGTTGCCTTCAAAATTCTCTTTGTCTCTCTCCAGAGGTTTTCCTTCCTTAATAACCAGTAGTTGACTGTGGCTGGGGTATCTGTTGCCCTCCACTGTTGTTCTGTGTCTGTACTTCAAAGCTTCTGCTGTAATCCCATGTCTGTACTCCCCATGTCTGCATTTTAATCAAGGGTCATAATTCTACACAGAATATAAGTACATGGTGTTACGCTCTGTTAGTTACAATATATTTATAACAGTAGGCATCATGCCACACAATTGTGCTAAGCTAAGTAAATGCTAATTCAAAGCAGAAAACAGCCACTTGGTCATTGATAATTTTGGTTACAAACTAAACAAGCTGAAACTAGGCTATTGGCAGGCCAAAGCAAGTCCAGACCAGGCCTGACAAGGCCCATGTGGTCTGCAAATCCCAAAGCTGTGGGAGCACTGAACTAGCTGGGCTGTAAGGCTACATTTACTTCATGCTTTGGTTGGAGGATTTAATATATTGACCACAAGTTGTTTTCCTATGATTTTAATACATGTTATAGTCTGGTTTAGCGTTAGAGAAGTAAAACCTTCAAAGCATAATAATGTAATTTCCCTACTGCGGGATCAATGCAGTTCTGCTGTCGCTAGATCTGATAGGCTAAACTGCTTCATAAATCTAGCATCTCCTCTGATCCCTTAGTTATGTGATTTTTACTTTAATTGTCATTTTTTGCACATTTCTGAGTTATCATTTCTGTGAAACACGACCCTGAGAAATGCAATTAAGTAAAATCTGGTCATGCTTGTTTGGAAAATGTCTGTGATCATAAGACATTTGAGTTCAGTGGTAACAAAGTGGTAATCTTTCCAGCTAACATATATGCAAGTTTAGTATGGGTGCACTGCTGGAAGGAGAGTATATGCTATTTTTTGCACTGTGGTAATTGCACAGTGAGATTTGGATTATGCAGCACTCATTTAAAAAAATCAAAAAACTAAACTCCTACACTATATTTGTGTGCCAGAATAACTACACTTGCATTTAGAAGTGTTAAGCACTTACTGAGCATCTCCCACTGAAATCAGTGAAAATTGCTGCATGTATTCTACTAATAATAGTAGGGCTGTTGTGATATGGAAGAGTAACATAGTGCAGTGGTCTGAGCTTTAATCATCATCCAGGCAAGCAATCTGAGGCATTAAACACATCACTGCTTTTTTCCAATTTCCTATTTTTTAAAGTAGAAGTAGTGTTTACTAGTTCAACCTTTACACATGATGTCTGGAGAAAAAAAAAGGGAGGAGACGAACTGCATTTGAACAAGGGAACGTACACTGTGTGTTTAGCTTCAGGGCTCAATAAGTAATCAATTCTATTTTTCACAAATTTTAATTAAATTTTACTTCTGATCAGGTTAGTTGGGTTTGGTTTCATTTTATTCCTTCCTTTCTCTTCCTTCCTTCCCTCCATTCGTGCCCATAATACCCCTTTAATGGACCACTGTTGAATTACACCGGAAGTTCAGCTCATTATGTTGAGTGGAGGCTTTTTCCCTCTCCGTGAACAGGAACTGTAACACTTTGGCTGTTCTACTGGAGAAAAAGTGACTTAGAGCTGAATGCTTTTTATAAAGAAGTGATGTAGAAGAAGGCTGTTATAAAAAAGAAGTCATGATGAAAGTGTTGACGATAAAGAAAAGCCACTTCGGCTTCTGTGGATTTTTAAAAAAGCAGCTTTTCTCTTAAAATTCAGTGTAGAATGTTGATAATCTGACACTTATCAAAATACTATAATTAGTGAGTCTTCATCATCATCATTTACCACCATAATCTACCGCACAGATTTTGCTTTTATCCCTTTTTCCCCATATCTTTCTTTTTTTTTTTTTCCCAGAGTTTGCTTTCAGTTTGCGTCTTATCTAGTCTTTGAAAAAAAATGTTGTATTGCATAACTTATTTTTCAATACAAACCATCAGACAAAATGTTTTATGACCAGCTCTGAAGAATAGCGTTTTTTAAATTTCACAGTAGTAGTTGAAATCCATTACAGCATATGTTGGAAGCTGTGAAAATGGAGCAAGGGTTAAGAACTTGCTATGTCTAGTTGAGTGCCCTGAATATCAGGTTAAAGAATCATGCCCTTTTGTTTGTTCTCTTTCTGGCCTGTCATGAATTGAAAAATGACACAACTTCAGAACTACAGGTATGCAAGATGAGCCTTAAAAAATGCCTCATACTGATTCCAGAAGAGATGCAACTGTTTTCTGGACTTGTATATTGAACTCCAGCCTCTCAAGTGTCTTAATAAATTTGGCATTGCTATGGAACGTGTCTGAGGAACCATAACATAAATGAAGGACCACTTTTGTGTCGAATGGTAACTGAATTGTGATATTTAAGGGTAGACGTAGCACCAAGTGTTTTTGAAGTTCTGCAATATTCGTGTTTGGATTTTGCACTTGCGTCCTTCTTTTGTGCAGAGTCATCATTCTGATTGCTTTATTTTGGTAAACATAATTTGATAATGATTTTGGTTTTATGCAAACATTTGTAAAGGACTTCAGTATATATGTGAAGGAAATGATCACCTGCTTTCGCTTTTTACTTCCTGATCTGCCATGCATTTTTTTTCTGCCATTTTCAAGAATCACGTTGAAGTAATACATTTTAAAAATATTACAGCACTGTACGGGGTGTTCTGAAAACTACCTACAGAAGGAGATCGCTCTCTTTTTCAGTTCAGGAAAGTTGCTTCAATGTGATTGAAGATGAAAATAGGAAAAAAAAAAAAAAAANATATCCAGTGCAATGGGAGGGAGTGGAAAGCCTGACATAAATATACTTTTTGTTATAAAGTATTCTTATCTCTTCCTCCTTTTTGTTTGAAATGCTTATAAGAGATGATTAAAAAAAAAAAAAAAAAAAAAAAAAAAAAGTTCTGCA
>VXAV01004459.1:14983-32166 GCA_013399715.1 Alectura lathami
AAAAAAGATGCCTCTACTTTAAAAGCAGGCATAATGTGTGAGAGTTAAAACTTCTTTCAGGTCTCTGTTAGTGGGCTGTTGGAGTGCTTTTCTTTACCAAGAGAAGTTTAAATTAAACATTTTCAGAAATAGTGGATGAATTTTAATTCAATATTCTAGTATTTCCAAGGTGGTGTAAGCAACTTGGAAATAGACAAATAGAATTGATTTATGGACAAAACTAAACAAAATGTGTAATATATTTTAAAATGCCAAAATTCTCTGTTTTCACTATACTTTATAAATATATAAATACTATTTGATAGCAAATTCCACTCTAAAAATTCCTGTGGGTAGGAAAAAAAGAACTGGAAAATACTGTGGATCCATGAAGGCACATTGATGATGGCCACCAACAAATACATCAACTCTCCATGTAACTTCCATATTTATTATTGTCAGTAGTGCACTAGTATATCACAACTATTACTTAATTCCTTTATGTTGCATCTTTTATATTGTGATATTATGATGAAGAATTATAGTAAATTGTATTTCAAATCACTTCCTTCCCACTGTGGAACGGCACAGATTTATTTTCCTTAGATGTAAAGTAATACTATGTTATATAGTATCATTAGACCATAAAATACAATGGATTTTATCACGTGGTGCTTCTCAGAAGTATTTTTCAATGATGGAAGACGTGAAGTGAATAGGAATTTGTTATCTAAAGCTATGAGGCTTGCTTAGTACTTTAATGAATGAAAGAATCTGGAATTTTGCCAGGAAACCGGAGTTTAAAACTCACAGAATTACCACAGTACAGGGACTAGAAGTTGCTAGAAAGCCTGAATTTATACCTCATTACTGTAATGTTCCTCACTCTGTTGTCAACTTGGAGCACAAAGTTCATGTTCACAACCTCTACTTCCTGTGGATGTTTCAGATACAATTACCGATTCTCAATGACCTGATTCACTCGGTTTATGCCCAGTGACAACTTAATACATAGGGCAGGAAGTGATAGGATTCCAGGCCTCTTGATGATCATAAATATTCTGTATAAGCTTTAGTGAGATCAGGTTGAATAATTGTTTTTAATTGCTGACTAAACTGAAAAAGTAGGGGAAATTACTTTAGGCACATGAGAAGCAATGTTTAATTTTCCTGCCAATGTGAAACCTAAACTGGAAATATATTCATGTGAAGTTAAAATTAAATTTTCACCATTCTTTTTCTTTTTTTTTTTTTTTTTTTTNTTTTCTTTTTTTTTTTTTCTTTTTTATATATATCTTAAGTCAAAATCTCAGTAGTAGACAAATCTCAAGAGAGATGTAACTTTAGGACATGAATATTTCAGATCATCACAATTCATTTCAGTTTTTGAGTTGTAATTTTTTTTTTTATTGAAACTTTCTTTTAGGGAAATGTTTAATATTAAAGAGAGGTGTTTCAGCCAGCTAAAATTATAGTCCTAACTTCAAAGGCAATTAACAGATTTGTACATTCTGTATGTCTCTATTTTTTGAAATAATGGTTTCTTGCACTCTGGTTTGATGTTTTTTTCTTTGCTTTCTCATTTGCTAATTAGCATCTCACATCTGTATCTGAAAAGTAAAGTCTCCATTTTTAAGTTTCAATTATTTTTCAATTTCTTTAATGATTCTTCTGATATGAGGTAGAATTCATTGTTTCAGACGTTTTTTGTCCCTGAAATGTTTCAAAATTACAGAATCACAGAGTCACAGAATGTTAGAGATTGGAAGAGGCCTCGAAAGATCATCTAGTCCAATCCCCCTGCCAAAGCAGGAACACCTAGAGCAGATCGCACAGGAACGTGTCCAGGCGGGTTTTGAATGTCTCCAGAGAAGGAGACTCCACAAACTCTCTGGGCAGCCTGTTCCAGTGCTCTGTCACCCTCACTGTGAAGAAATTTCTCCTCATATTTAAGCGGAACCTCCTATGTTCCAGCTTGCACCCATTGCCCCTTGTCCTGTCACTGGATGTCACAGTGAAGAGCCTGGCTCCATCCTCCTGACACCCACCCTTTACGTATTTATAAACATTAATTAGGTCACCCCTCAGTCTCCTCTTCTCCAAGCTGAAGAGACCCAGCTCCCTCAGCCTTTCCTCATAAGGGAGATGCTCCACTCCCTTCATCATCTTGGTGGCTCTGCGCTGGACCCTCTCCAGCAGTTCCCTGTCCTTCTTGAACTGAGGGGCCCAGAACTGGACACAATACTCCAGATGCGGTCTCACCAGGGCAGAGTAGAGGGGGAGGAGAACCTCTCTCGACCTACTAACCACACCCCTTCTAATACACCCCAGGATGCCACTGGCCCTCTTGGCCACGAGGGCACAGTGCTGGCTCATGGTCATCCTGCTGTCCACCAGGACCCCCAGGTCCCTTTCCCCTACGCTGCTCTCCAACAGGTCAGTACCCAACTTATACTGCTTCCTGGGGTTATTCCTGCCCAGATGCAAGACTCTACACTTGCCCTTGTTAAATTTCATTAAATTTCTCCCTGCCCAACTCTCCAGCCTGTCTAGGTCTCGCTGGATGGCAGCGCACCCTTCTGGCGTGTCAGCCACTCCTGCCAGTTTTGTGCCATCAGCAAACTTGCTGAGGGTGCACTCTATCCCCTCATCCAAGTCGTTGATGAATTATAAATTACTTCCTACATATATGCAAAGTGTTTCTTGACAGAGCTTAACTTCTTGTGTCATTCACCCCAGAGCCATTTTAACCCATGCAGTTGCGTAGCGGCGCGTTGTGTCCACCAGAATACAGCCATGACATGTACTGTCATTTTTATGAGATGTTTGGTATCCTGTCCAGATTTTCTACCAATTCATAGAATTAGAGACTCACGAAATAGCTGAGATTTGAAGGGACCTCTGAAGATTGTCTACTCCAACCTCCATTCTCAAAGCAGGGTGAATGAGAAAAGGATGTTCCGGGTCCAGTCCAGTCAGGTTTTAGATATTTCCAAGGATGGAGACTCCACAGCATCTCTGGGCAACCTGTTCCAATGTTTGATCAACCCTCCAGTAGAAAAGATTTTTAATATGTTTAAATGGAATTTTCCTTATTTCCATTTTTGACCATCATCTCTTGTACTGCAGCACAGAAGAGCCCAGCTTTGTCTTCTTGACTTCTCCCAGCAGGGGTTTGATAAGAACCACTGAGCTTTCTCTTCCTGAGGCTAAACAGTCCCATCTCTCTTGTATGTCAGGTGCTCCAGTCCCTGAATAATCTTCATGGCCTTTCACTGATTTACTCCAATGTATCCACATCTCTCACACACTGGGGAGCCCAGACCTGAGCACAGCCCTCCAGGTTTGCTCTCAGTAGTGCCGAGTAGAGAAAGATTGCAGTCCTCAGCCTGCTGGTAATGCTCTGCCTCATGCAGCTCAGCATGCTGTTGCCCTTAGTTGCCTCAGGGGCACCTCCACAGACCTGTTGCTAGTGCTCTCCATCCCGGTGCCCAGGTCCTTAACGAAGATGTTAGCATAGCATAGGCCCAGTGCTGACTCCTGAGATGCACCACTAGCTACTGGCCTCCAGCTTTTTCCAGTGTTGTTGATTGCAGACCTTTGAGACCAGTTATCAATTCACTTCACTATCCACTTATCTAACCATTACTTCAGCTAGTTTATGAGTGTGGAAAGCCTTGCTAAAATTATGATATTCACTGCTCTCCCTCCATCCACTGAGCCAGTCATGTCACTGCAGCAAACTGCCATGTTGGTCAACCATGCTTTCCCCTTCATAAATCCAGGCTGGCTTTGATTTATTACCTTCTTGGCCTTAATGTGTTTGGATATTTTTTTGGAAGGATTATTTGCTCCAACATCTTCCCTTGGGATGGGGTGTGACTGACTAGTCTGTAATTCTCCAAGTCCCCCTTCTTGACCTTCTTGGAGACGGGAGTGACATTTCCTTCCTCCCAGTCTTTGGGGATCTCCTCCAGTTGTCACAACCTTTCAAAGATAACTGAGATTGGCCTTGCAATGCCAGCTAGTTCTCTCAGCACTAGTGAGTGCAGACCATTATGTCCCTAATGTCTAGTAAGTTTAAATGTTCCCTAACTTGAGACTCCTTTACTGAGGGTAAGTCTTTATTGCTCCAGACTTTTCTACTGGTCATGGGGACGTGGAAGCACAGAAGGGATGCCTTACTAGTAAATGCCTGAAAGTACAGCGTGGACTTTTCCATGTCCTTTATCGCTAGGTTTCCTGATGTATTCTGTTTTCCTTAGGTACATATTTTTCTCAGTCTTTCTTTAGTTGCTGATATATCTGCAGAAGCCTAAATGGTTGCCCTTTATGTCCCTCATCAATTTCAACTCCAGATGAGCAGATTTCCTGCATGCTTGAACAGTGTTTCCACATTGCTGCTGGTCACCTGTCCTTTCCTCTGCCTCTTGTATGTTTTCTTTTCATGTCTGAGTTTACTCAGGAGCTACTTTTTCATCTATGCAGGCCTGCTGCCACCTTTATTTGATTTCCTGCTCGTCAGAATGAACCATTCTTGAACCTGGAGAAGGTGATAACTAAAAATTAACCAGCTGTCTAGGAGTGTATCCCATGAAATTCTCCCAGGCAGCTCCCTGAACAGGCCAAAGTGACCTGCTTTTTCCCTTGTTTCCTTCTTTCAGGGAACTTTACCATCTGCTGGTCACTGCAGCCAAGGCTGCACCCAGCCTTCACATTCCTGACCAAGGAATATGAAGTCCAGCAGAGTGCCTCTGGTATGGGTTATATGGGCCCAAGCTGAAATACAGCATTCTTCACCTGGTAGAGGTCTAAGATTCCACTATCCAGTCTTCATTTTTGAAAGAGATTACAGGATATTTATGTCCTATGAAGTCCTATTTAAGTCCTATTTAAAATAAAGTCAGATTGGACAGGAGGTACATACATTCCTTTTGGGGGAAATATTCGTGGAGATAAAAAAGCATTTTGAGCATACATCTCTAAGACCAAAGTATAGAGATCTGAGTGTATCACATTCATATGTAGGTCACTGTGAATGATACAAATGTGTATGTCTATAGAGTGAGTATGCATCTGAATAAAATAGATTTACACACTTGATAAAATCAATGTGGTGATTTTGGAATAAGCTAAAACCTTCTTGCTTTGCCTTCAATCACCTTTTAAAATGATGGGTGGTATTATAGATTACAGTTGTTCTTACAGTGAAATTCTGCTAGATTCTAAGTACCTTTTTTTTTTTTTTTTTAATCCATCACTCGATCTCCAATAATTTTCTTCAAAATAACAGACAAACAAAGCCATAAGTTTTTCAGACACTAATAAAATACACAGTGCTTGGCGCTCCTTGTGTTGGCTTTGCAGCAGCAGTTAATTAACAAATGCTATTCCCATAGCTAGTCTGCTATGTTTGATCTCCATGTGCAAAGATATTTGACAAGATAGGTGCTATATCTAGCTTGAGTTTTTTTTTTAATCAAAAACATCAATTCTAATGTCAGCTTACTCAAAACACAAGGGCTGAGGAGACTCTAATATTTGCTAACTGGAAAAAGACAAAAAGGGTATTGGGAAAATGATTATTTTCAAGCTTCCAGTTAGATACTACAATCAGTGGAGGTTTAAAAATAAGTAAACAAGAGAGCTGGTGAGACATCTGTGTCGAGATACACTAATGCTCCAAATTGGTATGGATTTCACTGAGAAAAATCATAAAGCTATTTCATACTCCAGGTATACTAAGTAAACTAGGTCTACTTCTGACCCTTCCCCCAACAGAAGTATAAATATTCACTGATGTAAGAGAATATTATCCAGGCATGGAAGGAGAATATACCCATATATTTTCTTTCTTTGCAAATTGACAATTTAATCATACTCTCTTCCTCAGAAACTGGATGGTCACATCATTGCTTGCTAGATAATACGTACAGTCAGTTTTCAAGGTACAACTTTTTGACTGGTATTCAAGTTAAACTAAACCAGAAACATTTTGAGGAAACAGGTTTCTTCTTTATAATTGGTTCGTGGCATCTCAGCAGAAACGTTTTTGGAGGTTTTAGAAGTTTTGCCACAATCTTTTACTGTAGCAGCAAAAAACATGGATGAGGATATTACTTCTCAGTTTAACTTTAATATTTGCACTTAAAATGATGGGAAGAGTAACAAAGTTGTTGCAAGAATTCTCTTTCTTTAGCAGAATCCGCAACTGTACTAAAAAATTGTGAAACTGGAAAAGACATAAAAAGCAATCTTATTCATGCTTTTTCTGAATTTGTAGTCCATACTGTATATTTTGTTCTACTGCTAGTAAGTTATGAATCTTTATTGCCTATGTGGAACTTCTTATTTAGAGTAATAAAAAATACAAGAAGTAGTTACATTGTTTATGTCTATGATTTAGGAACTTCATGTCTAGGACTTGGGAATGTTTTCATTTGCCCTGAGAAGGCTTTGTCTGTGTCGTTTTTTTAAGTTTCAGTGCTTGGACAATGAATCTTAAGGGCAAGATTCTTCAAAACTCATTCCAGTGAGGTATTAATTTACCTATTAGTCTAGACACAAAGCACATTGTTTTTTGTTTTTTGTTTTTTTTTTTTTTTAATTCACAGAAAGAGTTCTGCTTATTCTCTAGATCTGTTTATAGATATAGAACTGTCATGGGCATAGTCAGAATAAAAAGATCAGAGAGGTAATGCAGAATCACCTGACACACAATCTAAAATATGTAATTTATATCTTCGAAGATGCACACCACAATTCTTGCTTCCTGGTCATACAAATTAGGTGACCAATTGTCATCAATCCCCCTGCCCTTGCCCCATTGTTTTCTCTTATAATACAGGTCAGGACTGTAGCAATAGCATAGCATATGGATCAAAATGGATCCGGTCACGAGCAGTGTCCCCCAGGGGTCCGTCCTGGGACCGGTGCTCTTCAACATCTTTATCAACAACTTAGACTGTGGGATCGAGTGCACCCTCATCACAGTTGCTGATGACACCAAGCTGAGTGGTGCAGGTGATACCCCTGAAGGAAGGGATGCCATCCAGAGGGACCTGGACAGGCTGGAAAGGTGGGCCCACGAGAACCTCATGAGGTACAACAAGGTGAAATGCAAGGTGTTGCTCTTAGTTCAGGGCAGTCCCAGGTATGTGTACAGACTGGGAGAAGAACTCCTTGAGAGCAGCCCTGCGGAGAAGGACTTGGGCGTTGTGATTGACCAAAAGCTGGCCATGAGCCAGTGGTGAGGCGCTGGCACAGGCTGCCCAGAGAAGCTGTGGCTGCCCCATCCCTGGCTGTGTTCAAGGCCAGGCTGGATGGGTTCCTGGGCAGTTGGATCTAGTGAGCTAGTGGCTGGCAGCCCTGTCCATGGCAGGGGGGTTGGCACTAGATGATCTTTGAGGTCCTTTCCAACCCAAGCCATTCTATGATTCTTTGATCATTCTATGATAAGCATTGTGTAGCTTGAGCCTGGTTGTCTGACAAAGTGGTCTGTGGAGCAGCAGTTGTCTGCAAACTGGTACAGTCACTTTTATCATGTAGCATTGTTAAATACAAAAACATATGAAACAATATGTGACATTACAGCAAATCTTCTGTACTATTAAGTATAGAAGAAACTAGCAAGTTTCCAAGGATCTGTCTCCTCTACAAACTGCTGTTTCTAACATTTTTACTGTTGACGTTTTTCAACATTTATGTACACATTTTGTAAAATCTTGATATGAGTGTTTGAGTGATTTTTATTTTATTTTATTTTTTTTTGGAAAACCTACTACCCTAAGTTCAATTATAGGAAGATCTTCATGTGAAATGCAGAGTAGGAAAAGATACTAGAATTGGTACAAAATGAAAAAAATAACAGAGATATTCCTCACATTATCTTCTCTGTGTGCCCTCAAAAGCCAGGGAGTGTTTCTGAGAATGAGTCAAAGGGCACATGGACTTTCATGCCCTAGTCTGAGAAATCTGATCTTTGAGTAATATTGTTCAACCAGTCCACAATGTGTGTCATGGAACAGCATGTTGCTAAGGCCTTTATCTATCTGTTTTCCTAATGAAATGCCCTTACTGTATTGATTCAGCCAAAACTAAATGAACAGAAGGTACATCTGCCCAACTGCCCATTTCTCTTCTACATACTGAACAACAAAATACTGTAAATGTGTTGCAAAAGTGTAAAACGTAAATATCCAAGAGAGAGATGTTGTCTTTTTAACTTTGAAAATCAAATGGATCTGCAGGCTTGTCAGCCTTTGAAAAGTTTTTTGTTGTGAGATTGATGCCGTAGTTAAGAGTCTCAATCTGTGATCTTTCATATGGGATACTGAAGTGAGTGAAAGCAATTGGGACCATGTGTGTCTGTTAATTTTTCTTTCTATGTAAATGCACATGATTTTGCTGAGCAATTCATTTGTCCACATCTGTTATGTAGTGTTTAAAAAATACTTTTCTCAGAATAGTTCTAAATATCAGAGAATGGGGTGCAAATTATTCCTACTTAATGCCTGTTTTAATCTAGATTTTTCATGAAGTAGCCTCTATTCTTATTCACATTCTTATTTCTGTATTTTTACTTACCTAACTTTCTTGCAGAAAGAGGGTACTGCGTGTAAAGAGTTTAGCTTTGAAAGTGTCAGTAGTGTGCTAGTATGACAGGTAATGAGGCAATTTGGCAGAACATCAGAAACTAATTGAGCTCAGCTCACATCAATGCAGCTTTTTCAGCAGAGGCTGTCTTATAAAACAACCAGTAGAATTATATAAGACAATATGACATGTACAATTTTAATTGGAAGCTCTAATTTAAAATATTTAAAGCATGTTTAGAATAATTTGTGAATCTACACAGACACATCCTTATCTAATTAATTAAGTCTCTTCAGTGGATCGTATAATGACTGAGTGTCAAAAATACAAAGTATTAAAGTCTCTGCACATATAAATATTCAAGCAAATTTTAAAGAGAAGGGATTCAGCTTCGGTAGAAAGAAGGTCTCACACCTGCACACTGGTAGGTAAAATTAACATGGAATTTTGTATAATAGTTGTTAAAATATGTTAGCACTGTTAAAATACTGTATAATTTAGAAAATAAGGTTTTTATTTGGTCACACAACCAAGAAAGATAGTGAAATACAATTTCAAAACATTTTAAAGGTCATTAAATGATTCTGGTAACACTTATTTTTAGGTATTTAATATTAATCTTTGACAGTACTGTTTGATGCTACCAGAGCAAAAGAAAAAGAAAAAAAGCATGCCTTGGATAAAATGTTAATATTTGTATAGGCACTCAAATTTACTTTGCAAATCATTTGGATATTTGCCACACATGGTATTTGTCTTTTACACTGGGATTGCAATTGAGAATCTGTTAAGTTTTCAATTTTCAAGGATCAGTCTCTCCCATGAAATAGAATAGAAAAAAGTATTGTAAATCTACATGGCTAACTGTTGTTTGATTCACATTCTTTACATTGCTTTTTTGCTGTGATTCACTCCCACTGTTTTTATTTTCTGTATCCTTGGAGTTACTTTTTAGGTAACACACATATAATAACAGTTCCTGGCAAAGCATTCAAATTACAAATGAAAGCATGGATATACTTAGAAATGCATAGCATAATATGATAGAAAAACTCTGTAGAAAGTAGAGGAAATATTATCTCTGTTTTTATGTGTAGCAAAGCTGTTGCTTTTGAATGTGAATTGATTTTGCCTCAAAGTCACCGGTGACATCAGTGGTAGCACAGAGCAGAACCAGGACTTCCTGAGTTACAGTATAGCATCCTCCTTGCTGGCTTACATTCTTTCTCACATTCTCCCTTTTTCTTTTTTTACCATGTCTTTTGGGGAAAAAAAAAAACAAACAACAACAACAACAAAAAAAAAAAAAAAACACACAAAACATATTTTGTTCTACTTTGCAAGTCTGAAGCAGTAGGATTTCTTGTGAAAAGCAAACAATGCTGCCCTAATCGAAATTAAATCTTCTTGGTAGTTTTGTATTTCTTCATATTTCCAGTTTTAAAACAATGCTATTTCTTTAATTCAGGTCATGGGTTTGGTTGGTATAGGGTTAGTTTTCTTTGGAGAGCCCTGTGTGATGCCATGCTTTGCATTAATGATGAACACAGCCATGATAACACACCAGTGTTTTAGTTGCTGCAGAGCAGTGCTGCACAGAGCCAAGGACATCTCAGCTCCTCGTGCTGCCCTGCCAGTGAGCTGGGGCAGCTGACCCAGACTGGCCACAGGGATGTCCTGTACCACGTGGTGTCATGCTGAACCGTAAAAGCTGGGGTAAGGGAGGAGGAAGGTGGGATGCTGGGAGTGATGGCATTTGTTTTCCCAAGAAAATGTTACGCGTGATGAGCGCTGATGTCCTGAATGTGACTCAACTGCTGATGGGAAGCAGCAAATGAATTCCTTGGTTTGCTTTGCTTACGTGTGCAGATTTTGCTTTACCTAGTAAAGTGTCTTTACCCCAACCCATGAGTTCTTACAGTTCTACCTTTCTGGTAAATAAATAGTTCTGATGGATAGAATTGTCTTGTCTCACAACCTCGCAGCATTTTGAAACTGCAAAACCACAAATGACTTTTTAATCGCAGCTGCTAGACAGAATCAAGGCTGAAATTCTTTGGGAGGCGTCAGATATTTCTAACATTTTTGTACGCCGCTTCGTAATAGCAGAGAAGTATTGCATCCTTAGTTAAGGCTGGGTGTGATATTACTGACTTCTTTTCTCCCTAAATTCAGGATACGTAACATGAATTTATGAGTACTTGTTAACTGGACAGACAAATGTGCTATACTTCTTTTTATTAGCTTCCTTTGAAAATGTCTTGATAACTGTTTACCAGTGATGGCAGCTATGAATATCAATGCCTCTTTCAAGAGCTGTCTCCATCTAATTTCCATGATTGACTATGAGGGCTTGAATGGCATGGGCACTGGAAGTCTGCCTAAAAACATTGACAACTGGAATGATTATCTTCATCATTCATGGTAACTCTGTCAGGTTGTCTGAGAATAATTGTGAAAGGAAGGCAGGTCATTATTGGAATGAACATGATGTGTCCATAATGGTTCCCTTGAAGCCACTGAAGTTTATTTGGTCAATAATCTGTCATGAAAAAAAAGTATTTCAATAGATTTTACTGATAGACTCAACAAATATACTGTACTCCAGCATGTTTTCAGAAATGACATCTAGCTTCCTCTTACATTTTTAACTTCAAATTATTACAAATTAAGTAAAATGATGATATTCTGAGGGGATATTAGTACTCTTCTGAATTGTCTTCCATCTTAGGAGGACTTGCAATTATATATAAGATATGCCACATAACATTTTGGGATAAAATTTAAGCCTTCCTGGTATGAGATTATTTCTCCTAGTACAGAATTTGAGTTGTTACAATAAATTTATATAGTTTTCCAGTATTATGTACAATTTTTTGTTCACTAATTATAAGAAGGGAATTTTATAGATAACTTTTTGGAAGACTTCTTAATTTTTTGGATGTTGTATTTGTAAGCTATTTTATTTTATGCTATTTTTTAAGCTAACAGTAATTTTAAGTAAAATAAATCATTTTTTCAATTGTTTAGCTTTACCTGAGACTCTAGATATATGGATGATCACTGTAATCTACTAGGCTTATATTCTACTAAATGCAAATGTAGAAAAGATTTGTTATCGTTGATTTTTTTTCATATTTCCAACATTTATCCATTTCAGCATTTCATCTGAAAAGTTTTGTTTCAGTTTTTAACATTTTGAATCTGACTGTATTAAGGCCAAAATTAAAAATTGTACATCAATAATGTAAATAAAATCGCTTTCTAAGTCCAATTCACAAATCACAGAGTAGCAACTAAGATTTGCTAAACTGTTAACTCTTAGAGACCTAGTAATTCTGATGTGATTTTGCAGTGTTAACTAAAGCATGTCAACTATGTTGGCTCAATCTTATCACAAATGCTTAAAAACTTGTAGACCAGTGCTGCAGATTAATGAGGGTTTGTAATATGAATGCACTGACTTTGCAGCTAAGTCGTTTTATGTTATAAACCATGAAGTGTGTCCAGTGAGAGATGATTTGTGTCAGCTAAAACTGTAGCCTGAAGCAACACTTGGTAGGTTATTAGGTTATTACTTTAATCTAGTTATTGCAGCCTTGAAGCGTGCATTCGTAAGAATGTCAAAAGCACAGCTGAGACTGATCAGTAACAATTTCTAGGAACAACACAAAACTGTTCTGTGTACTTTTTTTTTGTCAAATAAAATAGAAAGTTATATTGACGGTGTGTTATGTTGACAGTATCACTTATTTCTAAAAAATAACATTTTCTTTCCTATGTGATGACTTCCTCAACTAGGAATTCGCACACACAAGATTATTGTCATTCAATGAATTGGAGTTACGAAAAGTGAAATTTGCCTTTGCCATGTGTTCATTAAATCAATGTCTGTGTGCTGGGTTTACAGACTGATCTTATAGCATATGATTAATTCTTTAGTACATTGCTATCACGTGAACCAATACTTAAAAAAACAAACAAACAAACAAAAAACTTAATTTTGTCAAAAATAATAACCATATATCTTATTACAAACACTGGAATTGAACTGCAGCTTCCAGACTATAGTTACGGATAGCATCACAGGATGGCTGAGGCTGGCAGGGACCTCTGGGTCCCTCTGGCCCACCCCCTGCTCCAGCAGGGCCACCCAGAGCAGGGGGCCCAGGCCCACCTCCAGGCCCCTTGGGAAGCTCTCCCAGGAGGAGACCCCACAGCCTCTGGGCAGCCTGTGCCAGGGCTCCATCACCCGCACAGCACAGCAGTGCTCCTGGTGCTCAGGGGAACCTCCTGTGCTCCAGTGTGTGCCCCTTGCCTCTGGTCCTGGCACTGGGCACCACTGAACAGAGCCTGGCTCTGTTCTTTTCACACCCTCCCTTCAGGTGTTTACAGACATTGATGAGATCCACCTGAGCCTCCTCTTCTCCAAGCTGAACAAGCCCAGGTCTCTCAGCCTCTTCTCAGGGGAGGGATGCTCCAGTCCCTTCATCAACTTTGTGGCCCCTTGTTGGACTCTCTCCAGTGTGTCCAGGTCTCTCTTGTACTGGGGAGCCCATGACTGGACAGAGCACTCCAGATGTGGCCTCATTCCATTGTAGTGCTGAGTATGACAGTATACAAGTGGTTAACAAAGGTACCTGAATTCCCGAGCCACTAAATACTGCTGCCCATTCCTGGGGATGGACATATCATAGGACTGTTTGCGCTGCTGCAGATGGGGATGAGCAATCTCTGAACAAATGGAAGAGACTTGAGAATAATTCTTAAAGTTAGTGCTTTTTAACTTCTGTTCAGAAACATAATGCTATAGACAGAGTTCAAAATTGCATTAATAGATTCAATCAAAAATTGATTTATAAAATTTATAATGTACAAGGCTTATCATTTCTAATGTATTACTTGCAAAATTATAATAACTACTGAAAAAAAGTGTTTTATTTTTTTCCTTGGTTGCAAAATGTGAAGGGGTTACCTCCAAAAGTAGTGTAGCATACTTAATTTTAGTAATTTATTTATCTTCATTTTAGAACACTTAAATTCAAATGGACAGTAGACTTACTTTATGTTGGTAAATTTTAAGACCTCCAACTGACATATGGGTATTTGTGTTTCTTACATACGATTTTTTTTTAATCCTCTTTGCAGTGCCATTACAGATGTTTTGGGGAAGGGAGATTATTATCGGGTTTTAATAGCCATTCTATCTAATAGTACGTGTGAAGAGATAACAAGATGAGTTTTCACTGTGAAGTACTGTAATAAAACATAGACTTTAATGTGTTTCATAGGTTTCAATAATTCCATCTCATATTTTGAAATAATTATTATGTCATTTTGTGTAACTATATGTGTATTCATGATGTGGGTTTATTCTAGACATGCAGTAATTATCCTACATAAATTCAAAATCTGTAGCTATATTCAATATACATAGCTACCTACAAAATTACTGTATTTTGTGATACTGATTTTTGTAAGTATTTGCAATATTTTTCACACGTACAGATTACAGTATTTTCTCACATAGTTTTTAGAAGTGAAAAATGTTCCATGTCTGTTTTGAGCTGTCAGTGTCAATTTTCTCCTGCTCCACGTGATCTCCATCCCATATCTTGCTTCCTTCCATAGATGAACTCTGTTGTGCTCGGAGAAATGGACACTTACCTGATCTGAGTCTTCTACTGCTAAACGTTTTGGGGCTGTAGTGGAACCTGGAAAATATTAAATCGCCATATTGATACTGCTAGTTCCACATTTTGAAGTGGCACCCTTTCCACATTACACCTCTTTAAAAATGTGAGGCAGAAGCATGAATCCATTACATTTCCTGATAACTCTCTGTTAATTGCCAGGGGAGTCATTTCACTGCACCAGTCACTGAACTTACTGATGATGGACATAAGCTTTTGGAACGTGACCTGGAAAGCACAAGCAGCAAATTGTCAACTATCCAGTGGTTTTTCAGAACTTGTTTTGATGCTGGAAACTGGCACACACTACCATATCTTCTTTCCTTCCCCAAACACTGACCCTGATTTCCAACAGTTTTTTTTTTTTTTTTGATCCGTAGATGAAAGCATTCTTTATTATATATGCTGTGAGATAGCTTGTCTAGCAATCTAGAAGCTGGTGATTGGTACAGGCAAGAAAAGTCTAAGTCTCCTTTATCCATGGTACAAACTATATCCCTTCAACAGATACACAGAAGCATCTGGATGCAGTTTGATATTGTTACTGTAACATTTTCTGGCATTAGACCAATACTGGTTAAAAGTAATGTTACTGTAAAATAAATTGTTATGTTATGCCAGGTTTAAATTTGACAAGCACAACATACATACATAAGAGAATGGACCTGCACATGCCCCTTCAGAAAAAAAAAATCAAATGCTTGATTCACCCAGTATTGAATAACTGCTTATATACAGATTCGTAATTTGTATTCATTTACATGCAGAGTCTTAAATTAGTATTTATACATTACATAAACAAGCATCTTCTTGGACTTTGTATTCCTAAAAAGAAGTCCAGAGTTTAAAGCATGTAAAGATATTACCAAGGTTTGTAACTGAACCCTTGTTATGCTGCTGCTTTTAACATGTTACATTTTTTGGTACAAGTCCATTGTTATTACCACTTCCTTCAGGCTCCGGTTACTAATCTTTTTAGTTTAAATATTTACATAGAAAAAATAAATCTAATATGTCACCTTCTAGCCAGGATTTCAAAATCTGCTATAAATTTATAGAACTTTCAGAAATTATAGTTAGGCTTTAGCAGCCACTGTGAGATCAATTGAAAATAAAAAGTGGAGCTTAGGAAAGCATTATGAATGGATGAATGTAGTGGAAAAAGAAGGTTCCAAAGTCCATAGATGTAAACTGTAAGGTTTGTATTGGTTTCTTGAGACTTTCAGTTGGGATTCCTCTTCTAGATGATCTTAGAGGTCTTTTCTAATGTTTATGATTCTTCTTTATCAAGGTTGCCCTTCCAGATTTATGCTGTTACAGTTCCTAAATCTAGGATCTTTCTATATCATGCACATGTAACAAGTACAGTCATTTGCTGCATATACTTGCATTTATAAGGACATCATTACATCAGCAATTTAATTTTCTGATTATTATATAGCTATATCTTCCATCGGATAAAAGAACATCAATTTTTCTCATCTGTCATCCTTTTTCCTTTGGACCAAGTAAATCTGTATAATCCTCCAGTATTTCCTTTACTGATGCTCAGGAGAAAAATTCAGCCCCAATATGTGGACATTCTAGGCTCACAACAGAATTGGCCTAAACTGGAACTTCAGCTTTTGTCTTTGTTCGGTGCTCAGACATTGAGCTATGTAAGGAAAGATTTAATATTTTTTTAAGCCATATGAGGAGAAATTCTGAGGGCCAGAAATGGACATAGTTTAAAATTTTATTCTATTTACTGTTTCTAACACATGGGAGCTTTGTACATTTGACATGTTTTGATAATGATCTGGAACTAGACATCATTTCAGCATTTGAGTTACAAAATTTGGAAACAGATCAGGATTCAGATGATGTAGTTCAAACCAACCCCATCTGTGATATATCTGCAATTGGGAAAGATTATTGTTGCAAAATAATGATAGGGTGATAGGGAACATTTTTCGTAGTGCATTTAAAAAAAAAAAAAAAAAGTGAATGAACAAATGAAATGCATATATTTCAGAATGGCACTCTGATATTTTTCCCAGCTTTTAGTAGAATAATTTAGTTATGAAGCACTAATGGGCCCTAAGACATGAGGGAAATATACCCTTACCATAATATGACCAAGATTATATGAAAGTCACCCACAAATGAAAAAACAGCACACACTTTAATGAAGAGCAGTAGAAACTGGCCACAGCTTTATTAACTGTAGCAAAACAAATTAAATAATTTATTGTCTCCCTGAGATCCCAGTAGCTATTTTCTGTGATTTGAGTTCATCTGAGTGTCACCTTGGCCCAATCTTCTTTTCATCACCACATTTACCTCCGTGAAATCTCATCATGCCAGTCACTGCTCAACTGGGAATTTCCAGTTCCAGCTGAAAAGCAGACAAAGCATCCTGAACATGGATGTTTCTTCTTCTTAAACAAGTTTCACAGTTCATTCTGCAGCTACAGCGTAAACAGCTTCATTTTGCAACTTGAAGGACATTATTAGAAGCAATCAACACTGGCGTTGATCTACTGCACAGATAGACTATGCAATAAAATAGTCAAGTACTCTTTAAAAGAGTTACGACTTTCAGATTCATAGCTGTGAATCGTTGCTAACTGAAGGCTGCAAAATAGCAAGGTGAGGATGAAAAGATTCATCCTCACAAAAGATTCTTTTATACCCTGTTTAACATGGTGATTATAGCTTAGGTTCCACCTACTCTCCTTTCTGGTTGGAAGTGAGGACTTTCATCCAAGGGTGACAATGACTCTTCTGTGTAATAAGGGAAGATACACTGGCTGTTTGCCTATCTTGTCATGCTTTGTCAGAAGTCTAATGCAATATATTAAGACTATATTTTTAAAGGTCATGAGGTTAGAAAGAAAATCATTGTTTTTATTTTAGTTTTTTACCTTGCACTGT
>VXAV01004460.1:25568-39838 GCA_013399715.1 Alectura lathami
ATTGCAGTCCTTCTAAACTGTCAGTTTTAAAGATATGTCACAGTTTAATAGACAGACAGTCCTCAAAAGAAATTCACATTTCACTTCTTATCTGGAAAAAAGAAAGGCACCTTTGCTTTAGTTGTCATATTGCCAGGTTTGCAAAGCTCCCTGTTCATTTTGAGATTATTTAACTACCCACGTAGGGTACTAATATTTGCTGGAAAGTTTTTGATTAATTTAGAGGATACCTTCTTACAGCTGCTACTTCATCAGATTGCCTGTAATTTCTTTCCTTACACTGAGTCTGAGATAAAGATTTAATGATGGCAAAATTAAGTAAAATTTGTGAGAGACGATGGGGAAATTTCTGATATTCTCTTTGTTTGTCCATGCTGATCTTCTGCCTGACAGCCAAGATAGGTAAATTGTCTGAATGTTAACTTGAAAGAAAGCTCTGTGGAGTGATAAGAGTTGGTCAGAGTAGTAAAGATGAGAGCCATCTGCAAGAAAATGAAGAAAAGCCTTATAAGTCTGAGTGTCTTGGCAATAAAACATCAAATGAAATTCATCGTAGAGAAGTATGAAGTGAGACACTTGGGAGAATCAATTCATTTACAAAATAGTGGGATCTGAGTTAACTACCCCAAGACATAAACAAGACCTTGGGATTTTGACAAATGTTTTGGTTGTACTTGGATTTCGATCAAACCTCATCTCAAATATTTGGAAGTATTAGAAAATAGAGAGACAGACAGAAAATAAGTAAAATCACTACAAATCTATCTTTTTCCCAAACCATGGATAATGTGTGCAGGTTTGATCTCCTTATCCCCAAAGGGTAGTCATTAGAATTGAGAAAGATTCAGAGAAAGGCAAGAGTATTCAAAAGCATGAAAGTTCTTACTTTTAACAAATATTTGAGAAAACATACACTTCAGCCTGGGAAAGAGATCACACTAAGGGAATGTTTGAAGCCTGCAAAAAGATCATCAGGAATCACCCTCAGGTAGAACAGTAACTACAGTTTGCTGTTTCTCCTATTACAAGAACAAAAGAGTATTAACCGAAGACTGTAAGAGCCAAGCTTAAACCAAGCAAAAAGAACTCAATAGCACAAATAAAAGAACTTTTTAATTTCATAGGCTATTGTGCATAAAAAAAATTTGCAATCACAAGGAAAAGTGATCCAAAGAGGTAAAGATGTCATGCTAGATTCAGGAGACCTTTAAAGCAGTCCCTTTGTTCCAGTGACTTTAATTCTGCATTTATTCCCAATAGATGCAATTCCTCCCATTGCATACTTCACATACATTTGTTTTATTGATGTAGGGAACAGAAGATGTATACAGTGGTAAGTACGTTTTTGTTTCTCATTGTAGAATCCTACTCTTTTGTTACATCAGTACATAATGAATACAGCAAGCACTGAATGCAATGTAATCTTAGTAAGTCAGAAAATATTGAGCTAGATCCCAGTTTCATGCTAGATCTCTGTAAACTATGCTTACTCAGTCTTACCTTCATTATTGGATTAGGAAACAGTCATCTCTCAGTCTTTTTGGTTTCTCTCCACAGACCTGTAGAATAGTTTCACTGTCCTGTCTCAAAGGAAAGAGAAGGAAGAATTCTTTTGTGTTTTCAAACCCATAAACACCACTTAACCTCATAATTTTTCCCATCTACTATTTTTACATTTTTTCTTTTCTTTTCTTTTCTTTTTTTTTTTTTTTAACCTCATACCTCCTATATACTGCCTGTCTTCCAAAAGTAAGCACATTCATTTCCTTAGGACTGTACATGAGACTATTATGCACCCCAAGAACCCTCATTCATTTTTCTGTTTCATGGCCAGGAGCATGAGCTGCAGAAAAATCCTGCTGGACATTCTCTGCTATATGATCTTTTCTTGAAAAGAATAATTATTAATGGAAGCAAATAGATAAGTGTTTGTTCGTTTAAAATGAACAAATTTCTGTATTTTGATAAAGCCACCTATTTAGAAAATAGAGCTAGGTTTTGTGGATATTGTTGAAGAACATGCTACTCTGCTGACGTGTAACTCTTCGCCCAGCAGGTATTTCAGACTGACATCTTCATCAGTGATTATGATTGATTGATACTGCTGGCAGAAAAAGTGGATACTTTCAATATGGACCGTTTCTTTCTCTGAAATGAAAGATTTTGATTAGCTTTGGCTTCCTAGAAACTTGAAGTTTGTCACAGTACTCTGGAATATTGCACATACATACAGTTAGAATTCTATAAATTATTCCCTTAAAAAAGTACACTAAAGTGGAAGGGCAAATGAGGCCAGATCCATCTGAAAATCATTCATAGCAAGTTTTAAATTTGAATGTATTTCATGCTTAAACTAAGTCTTTTCAAAAGTACTGTTCATGTACTTGCATACAATAAATTATTAACTCTTGCATGAATAGATGAATTTTATTTTTTAAACTGATTATGTTACTCAACTGTAATATCTTTCAGAGTTTGTTCTTCAGGATATCTTCTTAAAACATACTATGTGTCTACGCTTATTCTTTCCACAGTCATCAGAACCACAAAAAGAATTCTGGAACCATTCCACAGTACAGAAGATATTTTCAATGTTGTTTTCTTGCATGTAATATTTTCATATTCCACTTTTCATCAGTCCTTCATTAGGTGGTGAATATTTAAACATTATAATAAACAAACAAATAAACAAAAAAAAGGCACAATATCTACAAGTTGTTTTTAATAAAGAAGACTAACATAAATACTGATATACTAAAGTCAGTTTATTGTGAAGAAAGGTAAATCTACTTCCACACAGAGTAAGCAAATTGCTGGCTGTTATTCAATTTTTTTTTTTTTTTTTCCCAAGACACATAATGGATTCTTACATGAATTCTTGGAAACTTGAGAGAGAGATTTCTTATCAAGTGAAAAAAATTAAGTTTTTAGTCACTATAAAATGAGTATGAGAATCATAGAATCATAGAATCATAGAATGGCTTGGGTTGGAAAGGACTTCAAAGATCATCTAGTTCCAACCCCCCTGCCGTGGACAGGGCTGCCAACCAGTAGCTCACTAGATCAAACTGCCCAGGAACCCATCCAGCCTGGCCTTGAACACAGCCAGGGATGGGGCAGCCACAGCTTCTCTGGGCAGCCTGTGCCAGCGCCTCACCACTCTCTGTGAAGAATTTCTTCCTGATGTCCAACCTAAACCTCCCCTCTTTCAGTTTTAGCCCATTCCCCCTTGTCCTACCATTATCCACCCGTGTAAAAAGTCAGTCCCCCTCCTGCCTGTAAGCTCCTTTCAAGTACTGGAAGGCTGCAATGAGGTCTCCCCGGAGCCTTCTCTTTTCCAAGCTGAACAGTCCCAACTCCCTCAACCTTTCCTCATAGGAGAGGTGCTCCAGGCCTCTGATCATTTTGGTGGCCCTCCTCTGGACCCACTCCAACAGCTCCACATCCTCTCTGTACTGGGAGACCCAGGCCTGGACACAGCACTCCAGGTGAGGCCTTCCAAGGGCAGAGTAGAGGGGGACGATCACCTCCCTCTCCCTGCAATGTATTATTAAAAATCAGATTATTCTGTTCATGGTGAATGTAAGGAAGATTTCCTGAACGTACTTTTCGTTATAATTTAAAATTAATGAGCCTGTGTTTGAAGAAAATGTTTTGTCTCTCCACCTACCACTACCACTAACGAACAACTAGCACTAATATTCTATCTGTAGACATTTCAGATTGTCCTTATGATGGATCCTGTGTTTTAAGGTAGATGCATCCTGATAGCTCAAGACATTCTCCAGATTGCAATATTTCTGGCAAAAGGTTATCTACTAGGCACTGACAAGTTTAAGGTGGAATTTATTTTGGCACTCAACCATTTATAATTGTAATGTATATAGTTGCATAGTTGTAATTTAGATATAATTAATTGGGAAACTTCCAAACAGACAACTGTCAACCGAGAAGAAAATCATTATATGCTCTGTCTTCCTTACCAGGAGAACTTGCTGGAAATGCATGAAGAGTTAACAGGTTAGTAACAAAATCAAACAGGATTATTCAGAGAAGGAAATATGTATTTCACTGCCTTGTGGATGACAAAATAACAACAGCCTTGGTCATAACCTACTTTATATTGTTGACTTCTGTTTACTTTAAGATTTCAGTTTTCAGATGTGTTCATGGAGTTTATTTATGAAAGATATAAAAAACTAGATTTTTCTTTTTTAATTAGAATGTTATCATTTTCAGGACAGATTGGTGAAATTCCAAAGAAGAAACCTGAGATGTGTTCCATTTTTTATAGACATTTCCATAGAGAAGTAATAAGAATTCCAGTGTTAAATACAGCCTGTCATAATGATGAAAAAAGAAAAAAAAAAATCTTGAAGGAGATTGTTTATAAAATAAATACTGTAGAGGACCTTACTTGTTGAGAGAATGGGTAGCAGGTATAAAACAAAATATTCAAATCAAGAATACCTGAAAAATTATATAAAATTATGAACTGGTTGCACACAAGACAGCTGACACAGCCAAGCCAGAAAAAGTATGATTTTCTAATTAAATGAAGTGAGAGCTGTTTTTAAAGACAGACCTGATTAGAAATGTAGTTTTGTAGCTTATACTTTCTATTGGAAACATCAGTATCTTCATGCTTACAGTACTGATGACATCAGGTAAGACAGGGGGAGAATACATGAATTATCTAATAGTAAGAGTGCAATAACAATTTTCTAAGAATGCAGACTGGTTTCTATATTGTGTGTTAGCTGATTATTTTTTCTTTTCCTTTCATTTGTGGAAAAATTGTAACAATTTAAAGCAATATCTTAGCACAACAACATAAAGTTCTTTCCACAGTTTCATTTTTATGTTTTTTATAATATTATTACCGAAACAATTTTAAAAATAATAATTAAAATGATTGCCCACAGTTAAACGCATCAACAAACTTGTGCACCTCTTTAATTTTAACCTAAATGTCACAACAGATGCTGCTCTTCCAGTCTCAATAGGGAGCAGATTCCACAGCCAGGGAGTATAATTACCGAATGCTCTAACTCCTGCTGTCTCAAAGTTATACTTAGGGTACGCTAAATAGTCTGCCAGTCTCAGCCTTCAATGGCTGACTGAGGTCTTGTAATAAAAGATCAGTCAAGAGTACATTATGATACTTCTCAAAATGTTAACAGCTTTGTAGAATTTATAATCTGGTAAGACATATGCCAGCTTTGTACACTGCTTAACAGTTAAAAACAAATACAATAAGATCAGGAAATAAATATAGCATGAATCTGTAGCTGGAAAAGTGTCTATTTGCCATCACATAGGCGAGGTAATACATCAGACATAAAACATTAATTGACAAGTAATTAAAAACAGGTGTGTTTTTTTACTTGTCAGTCTTGCCTGGACACTGATCACAGCTGGGAAGAATTTTCAGTGAAAACAGGATGTCAAGTAATATTTTTATTTAATGGGAGACATGGGTTTTGTGATTTTTTAAAGGCATGTAATGAAATGGGGATTTTGTTATCAAAAGTATAGTTAGTATACCACGTAGTTAGTTACCACGTCTCATCTACCAGAAACTATGAACCAACTTGTACCAGTCTCCAGGTGAAAGCAGGGTATCTCAAACGAGACAGATCACTGTTCCAAGTCACTGCATCAGTTGTGCTCATTGTAACACAAGTAGCAGCTTGGAGACTGTCTTTCCAAACCAGAGTTCTCTGTGCTCACACAAAATCTGAGTCTTTAATATTTTTGTAGATGAACTGGTCAAATCTGGAGAAAGATTTCATTATTTTTTCTAATTAAAAAATCTGCTGAAAAAAAAAGTACTTTGTGATTTGTTGGTAGGTTTAGATCATTTTATGTATGAAATAACTTCTTTAGACATTATTTATGGTATGAATTTTAAAATTTCTTAATGTTTATATGGACTAAATATGTTCCACTTGGGTGTACTTCATTAATTCTTCAGCTAATTCATTTTATTTGTTGACAGTTTTTCCTTTATGAGGAAGATTTTCTGTCTTAAATCAGAGGATGGCATGGTACCAAGAGAATCATCAGCCCCTGGGACTCTCCCCCACTCACAGCCCATGCCAGCCCAGAGGCTGTCAGTCCCTACCCTAGTGAGGCCACAGCAGGGCCAGGGTCCAGCTCCTTGCAGCCTTCCCCAGCCTGGCTATGAGCCTGCTGAGCCAGGCCCATGTCCCTGTCTGGCTCCAGCCTGACCCTGTCTCCAGGGACACCACACCATAGGTTGCATTGTATCTGAGGCTGGCACAGCCCCAGGGGCTGCCCCGCTCCTGGATGGGGCAGTGGGATGAGCCCAGGAATGTGAAGAGACCCTGTCCAGGTGTCCTGTGGGGAGCCCCTGTGGCTCCTCACACCCACCCCTAGGAGACCCACCAGCTTTTGCAGCTTCATGAGGAGCAGATCCATCCAGAGTAAGTATACAAGATGTTAGCATCTCATGTCTATTTTTCCTTCTATAGTCTCAGTTCCTTTCAATTTGTAAAGACAATCTGAATGCTTATGCTTTCACACCGTAATAATAATCTTGAATAATTTTTGTATGGAACCTATTGATCTGTTTTCCAGTGTTAACTGTGAAGATAACAACATGTAAAAGAAGTAATTCAAAGTAACGTTAAAAATACAGAAATATAAATCAGTTAATGAAATCTGCAAATACAATGATATAATAAGATCTTAATGAAACTCCACAAGTATTGTGAGGCAAGGCAGCAGGAAAGGAGGTTGGATGAGAGGAGAGTTGCTAGAGAATTGATAAATAGTAACAAAAAATAATGAAATCAGGAGGTACAAGCATTAGTATTTCAGGATATATTTGACTTTATTTTCATCCAATAAAGCTTGTGCCCTTAGAAGTATAACATGTACATGAATACCATTTTATTTATTGATTTCTATACACAGATATATTGCTAAAAGAAAAATGTTCTGAGGGCTATGTTGACCTTACACTGCAGACGTAAGTTATACCACCAGTTCACAGGGTTAAATAGTCTCTCCAGTCTGGGGTTTAGAACACAAAGAAAGCTGAGTGCAGGATCTCAGGAAAAAAAAAAAAAAAAAAATATATATATATATATAAGATAAAAAAGTAGCACATTCGTTCTCTAAGAGGATACTGGCAAGTAGTTTTGAGTATAGCTATGAAAAGGCAGAAGTATATTTGCTAAGCACAGAATAGCTTTTTGGTTTAAATCTTTTCTCAAGTTTTATCACTTCATATTCTTCATTGGCACTAACCTTTCTTCCCATTCATTGTTAGAGCAGGAATAAGTGAACTCATTACTTTCCAAGATGCAGTAATGCTATGTGTTTCTCATTTTACGTTTGTATATGTTATGTGGAAAGTGTATAAATACACTTAATTATAAATGCAAAATACAGAAAAATTCTCCTGTGAAGATTTCCGATCTCCTGGCAAATCTCTGTGAATTCAGAGAAACACATAACTCATTTACCAAAATTTTAGTTTCTTCTGAGAATTCTCCCTGGTGCAGGATCAGTACAGAAATGATGCTAGACCTTCAGCTGAGGACAAGAAAATGTTATGGCAGCTCATTTACTGGGGCCTTTTTCTAGGTGCACATCACAGCTGATGGCCCCTGTTTCAGGGACGGCTTTCCAAAATAAACTATTGCAACAAATAAACATCTGTAGAGTACCAACAAACAAAATAGTAATTCTAATTTTACAGCCTATGTAAAATTACTGTTTTAAACAAACACAAGGGTGTAGAAGTTTTGTAGGTAACGTGCAGCCAGACACCAAATGAATAATATTCTTCCAAAAAAATCAACAATGTGACATCTTAGTGATTGAAATTGCATACCTCTGGATAAAGTAAAAATCCACTGAAATTCACTGCTATTGAAAAATCAATCTTGCAGGGCAAAAATTACCAGAGTTATCAAATTACTTCACATTTTTAAGTTCTAGAGTATTTGTGAATATACCTTTAGTTTTCTGAATGATACTATTTTTCATCAATTTTTTTAATCAATCAAGGAGGCAACACAGTAATTCTTCTGGCTGGTAACACCTTCCAACTGATGCTGTTTTGCCCATTTTACATTCTTTTCAGCAGCAGTGCCTAGAAATGTGAAAACAATCAGATTATTTTCCATATTTTCCTGTAGTCAGAAATGGACTGTTAACTGCATTTGTACAATATTTATACTCTGAGAAATCTTCAAACTCTGGCTGTGAAACACCTAATATCAGACAAAGTTAGCAAATTTGAAACTGCTAATCAAATAGCTGTAAGGTTTTAGTTCACCATTAGCTCATTTACAGAGATATTTTCTTGCCACTTTCATTTAACTTCCACTGTTTGTAAGCACTTCTTTTACAGACTTTAGATCGTGTGGGTGAGATATACAATTCAATACAAAATTATAAGCCCTTGAATTTTGACCACTACATGAATATATAAATTGATTGCTCTTTAGCATCAAAACTAAACCTAAAATAATCTAGGCCCCACAAGTTGACTAAGAGATGAGTTCGTGGATATACTCTTTCACTTCCCAATTAATGCTAATATCTGGTCATAGTTAAGATTTGTCCTGCGTGTTCTCCTTGATGTACTGTTGCTTTGTAATCCTAGAGAATTCCTAACAATGAAGGCAAGAAGTACAGATTTATCTTACATTTCAATCCATAGACAGATAATCTGACTCAGATAATCTGACTATTTAAAAAGCAAAAAAAAAAAAAAAAAAAATCTCTTCCTATGATATGAATTGTACCTGCACCAAGAGTCCACATACAGACTGGGAGGATACTTCCCTTTGCAGTATACTTCATAATCCCTCACAAAAAGGACAGGAAAAAGGGCCATAAATGGACAATGGAAACAACCTGTACCAAAGTGGGATGATGATGTTTTATAGCATGAACTGCAACACTCTTTTGATCCTATCGCATATTGTAATGAGGAATTTCTATTTTGAAGTCCCAGGACCATTCTAACAATCAGATCTCTACAATGAAAACAACACTAGCTGTTGGAAGGGACCTCATCTAAGCCCAACCCTGCTGCTCAAAGCAGAGTCAGCTGGAGCAGGTTGCCCAGGACTGTGCATTCATGGTCTGAATATCTATGCAGACAGAGACCCTACAACCTGTCTGGGCAGCCTGTGTCAATGTTGAGCCACTCACACATTAAAAACACGTTTTCTTCTGTTCAGGTGGAATTTTCTGTGTTTTGTGTCCATTACCTCTGGTCCTGTCAGTGAACCAAGAACAGTGTGGCTCCTGCATCTTCATCGCCTCCCAGGAAAATTTGTATTTCCTTTTGATGAACTTCATGAGATTTGTGCCTGCCCCTTTCACTGGTTTAATCAGTAATTTTTGAGTGGAACTACATGAACTCTACAGACTCTTCCAAAGAGGAAGTATCATTCAACTTCATTTGTGAGTTCTTCAGGCTGCCAGGTAGATTTTGTAGAAAGTAGGATTCTCTTTCTCCTAGAAAACATATAGTTCTATTTTTCCCCACAGCTGAACAAAGTTAAAGAGCCTTCTTACTTAAAAAGTGTNTTTAATAAATGTTATAGGTATAATTTTTTTTTTTTTTTTTTCTGTATCTCTGAAGTTAAACTTACACGTAATATTTTCTTGAACAGTCAGAATATCCCAATTACCCATCACTACTTCCCTCCATATATATTCTCAAACTGGAGTACTAACATAGGTGATTTTTTAGCTTCCTTTGTTAGGAAGATGAATTAAATGAAACATCTTTTACTCAATTCTGTGGGATTTTCACTGATTTATTGTTTACTGTCTGTTACCTATTCCACTTCTCTGAGTCAGTGGAAACAGATTGTGATTACTAATGAACATTTGTTTAAAACATCTATCTTACACTTTAATCCTTGGAAAATAATCCCTTAGAAATGTTAGGTGAAAATCGCATAACAGAAAAATCATTATTGTTTGAAGTCTTACAGACTACTGCTGATTTTTTAAATTTTCCTGTTGGATTCCATTTTCATATGGTTAGGACCGTGTCCACTGCATTCAGCTTTATCAGTTATCCAGATGTAAGAGTGCCATAATGCTCATCATAAATTACCAACCTACTCCCTAGTCTCATCAAATTGGTTTTATTTATTTTTTTTTGGTCCATATATGTCCAGGAGAAACTTATACAGTTTCTCCTACTGGCTTCTATTTTCTACTTAAGATCATTTGCTATTCACATAACAGTTCATATCTCTAAACCAGTTGAAAGTAAGAAAAATTAGACATTATATGACAGAGAGGTATGCTGAAAAGAAGGCACCCTAAAGAAGTTATTTCAGGTTTTAAAACATAACTAAAAAAGATGCTATGATGACAGCACAATGTCAGCAGCAGGATGTGAAGAAGCTCATGTGGCTTTTTGGGCATCAAGTTTGACAGATCTCCTGCTGGGAGTGAAGGAGCAGTCTGAAGGCATCAGAAGTCAGAGTCATTGTCCAGACAGCAGGCTAATCACAGATATCTTTGTATACTTGAACAAGCATTGACCTCTGGAAGACTGGAGGGGAAAAGAAAAAAAAAAAAAAAGAAAAAAAGAAAAAACAAAGAACGAAGATAAGCATGCAAAAATATTACTTTCCTAAATGGAAAGTAATGTGAAATGAAGAAAAAATAGCACTTTTTGCAAGAAAAAGACAATGCCAATAGTTATTAGTTCCTTCCTACCTGGGCTGATCTCTTAGGAGACAGGCAAAAAAAAAATATCTTTTTGACATGAACACAGTGGATGTTTCTTGGATGTCTGGGACTGGTTGTTGTTGGCTTGGTACCCAGAGGTACTTCTGGATGTGTACTTCTGAAATACTTCTGTTGTTGGGAGACCTGGAGAAGACTGAGAGAGGATATTATCAACACTTACAAATATTTAAAGAGGGTGTCAAGCTTTCAAGAGCATGGGAACAGGCTCTTTCAGTGTTACCTTGCAACAGAATAAGGGGCAATAAGCACAACATGGAACACAGGAAGTTGCATCTGTACATGAGGAAAATCTTCTTTACTTTGAGGGTGACAGAGCACTGGAATAGGATGCCCGGAGGGAGAGATTATGAAGTCTCTGTCTCTGAAGACATTAAAAACCCACTTGGACACTTTCCTCTGTAACCTACTGTAGGGAACCTGATTTAGCAGGGGCATTGGACTAGATGATCTCCCGAGATCCCTTCCAACCCCTATGATTCTGTTATTCTGTGACAAGGAAGAAACAACTGGGACAATACAATGTGCAGGCTGCCCAAAATACTGCCTAGTATGAGCCAGTTACCTTTGAGAAGTGTGTGAAAGAAATGATATAAAGTAATAGGCGGTGGAAGCGTGGCTTAGTCTGGATGATTGTAGCTAACAACTTTACATAACTATGGCATTTGAAACAAAGCAAAACAGAAGAATACATTTTTCTCCATTGTTTACAAAGTGAAGTAAACAAAAATGTTCCTAGTAAGATGGTGTATACACTTTGGATGGCCTCATATTTTGTTTGGCTACAAAACTGTATTGCAAGTCTCATCTCTGAATCTGTAGCCTTCCTAGCTGTTGTGCTTCTGGGCTAGGTTTTCATTCATTATTTTTTCCCCTGCTGTATTTTATTTGATGAAAGAATGTCACCTACCCCAGCAACAAATACAGCAGTCTTTTTTTTCACTGGACTGCACCTTCTGGTACAAATCAGAATATTCCCAATTCATTCACTTTAAAAAATAATTGAAATTTATAGTTCATGATAAAATATAGTGGTCAAACCTATTTGGTGAAATTTTGAGTTTCACACAGAACTTTCATAAACAGGATTAACAATATCTCCTAAAAGACAATTCCCCATATAACACTGAGTTCAGAATTGAGAATAAATTAAGGAATTCATTTTGACTATTGGAGGTTTTCAATGTGATAAGCTATTTTTAATTAGCTCTTCAGCATGCACAAAGGAGGTTATTTATAACACATAATCATAGTTGATTTTACCTCTCCAAGAAGTGGGTCTTGATGCTGGCTTTCTGATAAATCTTTTCAGTGAAAAGGATCATAGTGCTCAGGAAGCTATACACCTTTGTGGAAGTCTATCATATCTTCAGTTTTCAGAAAATTCCCAAATACCATATGAATATTTTATAATGATGTTTAGCATTGAGCACCCGACCCAACCTTATAAATGACTCTTCTGTATAATTAGCACATTAGTCACTCTGTAAGATTGAGTCTAATGAATTATTCAAACACAGTTCTGCAGAGCTGCTGGTAGAGGGCCCTCTGTGAGGGCACTTTAAAACTCTCTTGTTAAACTTTGAAGTAGTAAGGAGGGAAGTAATGTAGCTGATAGAAGTGAAACACTAACATTTTACTGCCATATGAAGAGTATTTACCAGGGAAGAACAGGATACATGCATGAAAGAAAAATTAAGACAAAAAAAATCTTTGAGTCTTTAAAAATAGATTTATGAAAACACAGAGCCATCCTCTGCAACCTTCAGAGGAAAACAATAAAGGTTTTTAGAGAACCACTGAATGAAGGTATACTATGCAGCTAAATGAGCGAACACTGTTAGTGTAAATTATTTAATTAACACATTTCAGAGATTATTTTGATTTTTCAGAAAAGTTGAATATTTTGTAACAAATTTTGGTTTGTGAGTTGCTCATAGTGTTTTGTTTGATAGTTCTGCCTGCCTTTAGTTATCGTTATCATTTGAGCAACCAAGTAACTGGTCGAATCAGTCAGATGATATTGTTTGTTTATTTTTTGATTGATTGGTGGTAACTGGCAAAGAGACGGTGAGTGGGATAAATCATTAATTTAGGAAGAGTGACATATGGCTGTAGTAAGGAATTAAATCCTTTCTTAACAGTTTGAATTTTTTTATCATTCTTTCTAACCTACTTGATCAGCCTATAACTGCTAGAAAACCTGTGCTATTAAAGTAGGCTTGGGAGAAACACAAAGTTAGCTTTGATTGAATAGCATTCACCAATCTGCTGGTCATATTTATTAATTGAATCTGTACCACAAAGCTTCTACTGAGATCTGTCTCTTGCAGGTTACCTCTAGTGGCATTTCAAAGGCAGGACGTTACCTCAACTTCGTTAGGCACCACCCTATTCACCTACACGAGACTGGAAGCTGGAATCGGATGAGCACGGAAGCAATAAAACTATCAGCCATCAAAAGCCAAAGGCTAGAGGATGCTTTGCTGCTTGAACTGCTAAAAAAAAAAAAAAAATAAAAAAAACAAAAAAAATCCCACCGGCAGCTCTCCTAACCCTCTTCAATGCTATAAACATAATTATGANAAAAAAAAAAAAAAAAAAAAAAAAAAAAAAAAAAAAAAAAAAAGTAGTGAAGCCAGAGTGCCAGAGTATGGGGAAGAGCCTTGTTCTAGTAAAAACACATCTTAGTCACAGTAATGGTCTCGAAGTAGAGGTGTGTTTTTTAAAATGATATTATAAGTTGGTGATGGAAAGCTATGCTATGATTTTAGTTGTTGTTGTTTCTGGAATGCAGAAAAATGATACTATTTCTTCAGATTACAAAAAGAGATTGATTTTGGTGATGATGTTTTTCCATTGCATCAATGTCTGTACATTTGTAGCCATGTGTCAGGTTTCCGATCTTTCTTTCTTTAGGAATACATAAATAGTCTCTGATACTGTATATGACTGATGTTATATGTGGAACCATACCTAGAGTGCTGTGTCCAGTTTTGGGCTGCCCAGTACAAGAAAAACATGGACATACTGGAGAGAGTCCAGAGAATGACCACTATAAAGATGAAGGAAAGGCTAAGAAAGCTCAAACTGTTCAGATCTGAGAAGGCTCAGGGGGGACCTTATTAATATACATACCTGAAGAAAGGGTGTACAGAAGGCAGAGCCAAGCTCTTTTCAGTGGAGCCCAGTAACAGAACAAGAGGCAATGGACAGTAACTGATAGACAGAAGGTTCTGTCCAAACTTGAGAGCAAGCACTTTTTGACTGTGAGAGTGTTTCAACAGGTTGTTCAGAGAAGTTGTGGAGTCTCCGTTCTTGTAAATCCCCATCTAGAGCTTTCCCAAAAAGCTTTCAGCTACTGATGAAATGAGCATGTTTTACTAACATATCTCCTTTATTATTTGCTTTTTAAAAAACAATCTTTCTGGCAGATGCATTTCTCAATTTCTCTCTCCCTTTTGTCAGAGGGAAAAAAAAAAAAAAAAAGGAAAAAAAAAAAAAAAAAA
>VXAV01004460.1:45734-64182 GCA_013399715.1 Alectura lathami
AAAAAAAAAAAAAAAAAAAAAAAAAAAAAAAAAAAAAGAACCAAAACTCTCACCCAAACTATCACACTCCCATGAGACAGGAAAAAAAATGCAGAAATGTATCACTGCTCACTTTAAAAAATTTTGAAGTTCTGAGATGCTACTGCTCAAGTCATATGTGCGTAACCACAGAATATAATCTAAGCACGCCTTAAACGGAAAGTAATCCTGTACTGACATTTTTCTTTTCTCAATTCATGAACATGTAAAAGGAAATATCCAGTATCCAGAAAATTTTTTGAGATTTAATTTATTTTGATGACCAGTGGTGAATCAAAGTCCTTTCAGAGCATGTGTCACTAGTAAACAAAAGTATTAGTGTTGAAGACCCAAATTACATGAGAAAATCTGTTAAGAGCTGGACTCGAGGAAAACTGTTTTGTGCCCTTTGTTCTTCCAGAAACTGTGTGTGTCTGTGGAGTTTTAAATACCTTTAAAATTCTGCAGCAGTTCCTGAGAAGATTTAGTACTTTTTTTTATCTCAGTTCTGTGACCCTCTACATAAACATAATTGAATTAGTCTATATCAAGCAGCTATCAATGGTAAAAACAATACATTAAGAAAAATCACCTAAAAATAATGTTTTTCAACCAGCTGTTAAATCAAGTAATGTATTTGTTTTATTGCACATTTGCATAATAGGGCAAACTAGAAACTCTCTGTAACAGATGTGCTGGTGGCAGGGAAATTTGATTACTGGCTTCTATTATTAATCACTGCACAAATCTTAAATGATTTGTTTCTACAGTTTGATCAATTTACATCAGAGTGCTTGCATTTATGCACAAAATGTGGAGATAAAACATCTGTTCACACCTTTACTAGCAGCATCGATTTTTTAATAGGGTTGAAGGTTTGTGTTGAGCAAGACACAAGAGACTGACAACTTTTGAAAAGCACTTTCCACTGTTTCTAATGAGAGTAATTCATAGCTGAAAGACATTCCATGCTGGCAGTAATATCTATATTGTGCTTATTTTGACTTGAAAAAATGAGAAAAATAGTTCCAAGTTTTCAAAACTCTCTCAAAACTTTCGCCAATTGAAGTAGGTACATGTTTACGACGGTTCTTCTTCTTTTTTTTTTTCATATGAGCAGTTGTTGAGACACTTTGGGAAATTATAATGTGTATTTTCATCATTGAGGATTTAGAATTTTGTACTGAGTTTCTCCTAACTTATTTTGGCATGATAATATTCATGAATATTTCAATTGTAATTTAGAAATACTGCATCTTATGTGGTTGCCCGTAGGCACAGTTTCACACATACTCACTGTTGAGAAATATGAAAATAATTTTCCCTTTTTAATTTTTATTATTGAAATTGTTGCTTTTTGTTTGTTGTTTGAGGTGTATTCTCAATTCTAAGGCTAATTATTCAGTAAGTGTGCATTTCTTTTACAGTGCGTTCTCTTAAAAGCAGTTCTGTTGGGCATTAAAAATAAACTTCCAATTTCCCAAACATTTCTTTTGAGGTTCCATAACAGTAGATAGCTTCTTGCAAAGTACACACACAGCTTTCTGGAAAGAAAAGGAAAACCCAAAAAAAAAAAAACAACCCCACAACCAACCAAATCATGTACAGTAGCAGATGGAAATACAAGAAAAGGCTTATAAGTCAGGGTTATGAGTGGTTCAGTGATTCCAGTGTGAGGTAAAGGACAAGAAGGAAAAAATGTTTAAAAGAGCGTAATACAATTCAGAGAACAAACTTAATTCTACAACAGACACACAGCCATCTCTGAAGTCATTAACACAATTGCCTGAGGTATCTGCCAAGGAGCCAGATGTCACTCCTCCATGACTTAGCATCTTACGATTGTCATTTAATCCAGAGAAGGAAACACTGTGTTTAAATGCAACAACTATGAAGACTATCCTTAACTGAATTTTCATTGGCTTTTATAAAATCATAAAATATGAATTTACAAGTCCACCTATAACGCTCTGGGCATATGATTGCATTCTGTTCATCTGACAACATTATATTTTGGAGAACATTTTGCAGTCATTCGGAGGTTTTAAGCTCATAAAAGATGACTATGAACGTTTGATTTGATTTCCCATGTAACAAAGGCCACAGAACGTCAATGATTAATTCCTTCAGTAAAGTTAAGGATTATTATTAGCTATATAAACTATTTTTTTTGGCATAAATTCAGTGTAGGCATAAGAATATTTGTGCAGTTTGATGCACTTAAATGAATAGGGGTTTTTGTTTGTTTGTTTGTTTGTTTTTAAAGAAAGAATGGTTCTAAAGTTAACAGGAAGAAAAAAATATATATTGTGATGGGATTTCTCACCGAAACTTATTTGTAGGAAAACCATTAATTTACTATAGAACAAAAAGAAAAACTTCAATTTTCCAAGCATAAACCTAGGATTTCATAGGATATGTAAAACTAATACAAATGGGGAAAAGATCTGCGTGAGTGAAGCAAGGTTGCTTAGGAAATATCAGAAAGATCTCATAAACATGAAAAAGAAGCATATCTAAGTCTTGGCTGCCAAAATACAAAACAACAACAACAATAAAACCCTTCCATTATTTACCCTTGGGTTCTGATCCCTCTATATTACGTATAGCAAGGAGAGAGAGTGGGTGGGAGCTAGGCCATGTTGTGGGACAAGCTTTAATTAACCCACAACAGGAGTATTTAAGAAATTTTATTTTTAAGCTCTGCTCTGGAGAAAATCAAATTCAGTTTTTCTGACACAAAATAGAAATGTGAGTCTGGGGCTTCACTCTAGGTACTGATCTTTTTGAAGTATTGGACAAAATTTACATCAGATTTGGTTCTCTAGTAACTATGGACTTTTATCCATATATACTCCCTCATGTTTTCCTGCTACATCCCAAAAGCATGCCTCATATACCCATATACATTATACAACATATAACACATAATTGTGTTACTACACATCAAGCTGACAGACTATTACAAACCTTTCATTTTATTCATTCCGTAAGAAAGGATTTAGGACATTCTTTTTTTTTTTTTTTTTTTTTTTTTTTTTTTTTTTNACATTTTTTTTTTTTTTTTTTTTTTTTTTGGTTACCATATCTCTTGATAACTGTGCAGGTTTTGGGAACACTGGATTGAAATAGGGATTTTGATGCATTAGGTTCCAAAACAGAAATCTAACCTCCAAGTTAGGTTCCAAAAGATCAGGTGCGAGATCTTCTAAAGACCATCTAAAGAACCTGAAGATGCACAAGTCCATAGGACCTGATGGGATCCATCCAGTCTGGTTAAGTTCCTGCTGACAGTAAAATGGGAAACATCACCCCCATTTTCAAAAAGGGAAAAAAGAAACATCTGGAAAACTACAGGCCAGTCAGTCTCACCTCTCTGCCTGGCAGGATCATGGAGCAGCTCCTCCTGAAGGATCTAGTAAGGCACACAGAAAATGAAGATGAGGTGATTGGTGGCAACCAGCGTGGCTTCACCAAGGGCAATTCGTGCCTGACAAAACTGATGGCCTTTTATGACGGTGTAACAGCATCAGTGGATAAGGGAAGAGCAACTGACATCACCTACCTGGACTTCTGCAAAGCGTTTGACACTGTCCGGCATAACATCCTGGTCTCTAAATTGGAAAAGCATGGGTTTGATGGATGGACCACTCGCTGGATAAGGAACTGGCTGGATGGCTGCACCCAGAGAGTTGTCGTCAATGGCTCAATGTCAAAATGGAGACCGGTGATGAGTGTCATCCCTCAGGGATCGATACTTGGACCAGTGCTGTTTAACATCTTTGTTGGCCACATGGACAGTGGGATCAAGTCCACCCTCAGCAAGTTTGCAGATGACACCAAGCTGTGTGGTGCCTTTGACGTGCTAGAGGGAAGGGATGCCATCCAGAGGTACCTGGACAGGCTGGAAAGGTGGGCCCATGCCAACCTCATGAAGTTCAACAAGGTCAAGTGTAAGGTCCTGCACATGGGTCATGGCAATTCCAAGCACAAATCCAGGTTGGGGGGAGAATGGCTGGAGAGCAGCTCTGAGGAGAAGGATTTGGGGGTGTCATTTGATGAAAAACTCAACATGGGCCAACAATGTGTGCTTGCAGCCCAGAAGGCCAACTGCATCCTGGGCTGCATCAAGAGAAGCGTGACCAGCAGGGCGAGGGAGGTGATCCTGCCCCTCTACTCTGCTCTCATGAGACCCCACCTGGAGTGCTGCGTCCAGTTCTGGGGGCCCCAATGCAAGAAGGACATTGACCTGTTGGAGGTGGTCCAGAGGAGGGCCACAAAAATGATCAGAGGGCTGGAGAACCTCCACTACGAAGGCAGGCTGAGGGAGTTGGGGTTGTTCAGCCTGGAGAAGAGAAGGCTCTGGGGGGACCTGATACCTGCCTTCCAGTACCTGAAGGGGGCCTACAGGAGAGCTGGGGAGGGACTCTTAGAAGGGCATGTAGAGATACGATGAAGGGTAATGGCCACAAACTGGAAGAGAGGAGATTTAGACTAGATATTAGGAAGAAATTCTTTCCTGTGAGGGTGGTGAGACACTGGAACTTGTTGCCCAGAGAGGTTGTGGATGCTCCCTTCCTGGAAGTGTTCAAGGCCAGGCTGGGTGGGACTCCGAGCAACCTGGTCTGGTGGGAAGTGTCCCTGCCCATGGCAGGGTGGCTGGAACTAGATCGTCTTTAAGGTCCCTTCCAACACAAAGCATTCTATGATTCTATGAAATTAACCCTAGCATTAAAAGAATATAAAGAACCAACTCCTACATATATACATATAGGCTGCATTGTCACCAGCTTTTTCTCAGCTTTACAGGCCCTGCAACATTCAGTAATTAACTAGGCTTACCATTCTCTACATTCCAAAAGATAACTTCTCTTTGCCCTGACTTTGAGGGCATGATAATACACAGAAATAAGCTGGTAAACTGGTCTTTTGAAGCTCTGGGTTTCTGAGCTACAACTGTAAGACCAAATCTAATCCTAACCTACATAGGATATGACAAAGCTTAAAGTCCCAGTTGCACCAAAGAAATGACAGAAGATAGCAGTTTGTATCAGTAAGAATGCTGTTGTTAGCTGAAGTCAAGGATTTACATTCTCTCTTCTTTGGCTGATGAGTCTTCTAACTATAAAATAAGGTTAGGGTTTGGGATTAGTGTTTAGACCTTATAACTATCTGCCTAGTTTATTGTTTGATGCTATACAGCACCTGATATCAAGTACTGATTGGCACCAAGAATTTCTCTTATTCTTTTTAATGGTGATATATATCTTCTAGTAATAATTAAAGTTAAGACAAGGGCAAGCAGGCAAGAAGAGGGTGCATAATGTTTAAAGACAAGGACTTATTTTCTTCTTACTTCATTTGGTCTTCTAGGTTCAAGCTGGCGAAAATATAAATCCAAATTTTTATAAACTCAAGTTTTCCTGAATATTCAAGGAATTGTAAAATAGGAAGAAGAATTAGAAGGACTTCTGCAAAATCTTATTTATAACATTAAATGCATGCTTTGGGGATGTGTAAATTTTTTTAATGTAACAATTTTGTAGAGTGTCTTTGATAGTAAATAGTTTTCATGTTGCAAAATTATAGATTCTATGTCATTGTTCAAGCATAAAAACAGTATACATTTCTAATACCATGTTTTGATTTCTAATTATTGTTCACCATCACGATAAAGATTTAAAACAGACATGGCAACTGGAAATTTAAAATGGTCTCTATTTGCTTGGATTTTGAAGTTACATTCTTTTACCTCAAATGTAATTAGTAAAGTTTCATTTACAAAAAACAAGGCAATGTCCAACTTCTACTAATTTACAATGATTCTTGGATAGTAGAAATGATTTGGTGATTTGGTGCCTTTTTAAATTCGACTCTATATCATAATTATAGAATAACTATATTATTCTTACCTTTTTGCATATCTGAATTTATTTAACCAGAATATTCCAATAGACTTGCCTTCTTCCTCTTCTGCAAATTGATGAATATTTTATTTGCACTGTTCAATTAGCTTTGTTGAATTTTTTTCTGAAGCAGTTATTTCCCAGTCTGAAACTTCCTTACTTGGTAATTGTCCAGGAGTAATTGTTTTGTAGCTGGAAACTCTCAAATCTGTGGTTAATTCTTATAGAATTCAAACAATGTGGTGGGAATAGAGAGGAAGAGGGGTAAACAGAGATTGAGAGAATGGGGAAGAGGAAGGAATAATTTCCAGTTGTCCATTTTAAAATTAGAAATGTAGTGCTGATTTGTAAATAACTACACATTTCAGGGGATAGATACGTTATTCCAACATTTTAGTTCAACAGCCCATGGACAGACTGTTATCATCCACCATCATTAAGTACATTTCAGTGTATTCTTCTTGTCTCAGAATTTATGTATAGTGAAATGTACAAAAGATTCTTTATATATATAATAGACCTCTTTCTGACCTAAAAGAAATGTTCCTGGTTGAAGAGATGGCTGTAGTGCTTGTCACATTCAACTATTATTATTTATTTGTTTTGCTCTAACCAGACCTTTGAGATGGCACCAAGAATGTCACCCCCCTATGAGTGATGAACTGTGAGTAGCTGCCTGAGGGACAGGCCTCAAGCAAACTTGTCTAAGGACAAGCTGGGAAATTCAGTCAGTGGGTTCAGGCTAGAAGCAGGCCTGGAGACCATAACAGGGGTCAGATTTGGCTCCATGACAGCTGTGCAGGTTTCTAGGCAGGTTGAGGCTCAAGCTGGGACATTCATTCTGAGAGTTTGGATCAGGGAACACAGCACAGCACGCTGCTCTCCCCCAGGGTCTCCAGAGGGCAGGGAGCTACCTGCCTGATCTCCAGACAGAGTGGTTAAATGCCAGGAGAGAAGAGGATGCAATTAGGGCTCTGGTCCTAAGAAAGAAACCTTCATTATGCCATCTAGCACAAGAGGAGAATTTAAGTGTCTTCTAATTCAAGTTAATGTACAGCTTGATGGTTAGGGGACTCTGGAGAATTCAAAGGTTTTAATTGTCAGAGATACAGGAGTGAAAAATCTGAGGTCTCCATCTTGATTTAGACATCTCCTTCATCTTGAGCTAGTTTGCAAACATATATTAACAAAACTGATATGAAGTCACTGCCATTAGCCTTCATCTTTTTCACCTGCTGCCAACAAAACAATATGTACCCTGAAGTATACCATGTCTGCTTGATAGCGTCCATTATCTGAACTAGTTATAAGAGATTTAGAGACATACAGGATTTAAAGCACCCATCCTCATTGTTTCTATTGTAGCAAGGTTATGCAGTCCTTTACTCAATGCATTGTTTGCAGTGACCATTTTTTTCTAGACCTCATTTATTATGTCAGCTATGCCAGGACAGAAGGACTGTGTAAGTGAAGATAACTTTTTGTGTAATGGATCTGATAAGCCACGTGACTCATTGGCGTTATACATTTTGTAATAAAGGAAAGGCAAAATTTGAAGTTTCAAGAATCCACAGTAATTGCAGATAGACTATTCCTTCTAGCAATCTGACAAGGTCTTTCATTTGTTAACCTACCACATCGTGTGGTTTTGTTCCACATACTATACCTGAAAACCCTGAAAGTCAAATATGAGAAGAAGAGGGAAGTTCAGGTTCTGGGAAAGTGAGAGATGGTACTGTAAAAGGAGAATGAGGAACATGGAATGCTCTGAAGCATGTTTTTGTTGAAGCTGTCTATTTCAGCAGACCACTTATTGATATGATACAGCTACCTTTTGCAAAAAGATCACCAACCTATATCCTATTCTGAATGAACACAGCAGGGTTTCAACATGCACACAAATCATAATGGGTAAATATCAATGGCTAAACTGTGCCTGTGAAATATATGCACATATGTAAAAAGATAATTGTGTTGAAACCATGCATATGCATGAACAAGATGAATAATTTTATGTGCAGGCTTCTGCCAGTGCGTGAAATTACCTGTTTTGCAAGTGTAAATTAGTGTTTTGCATGCCCATTTACCTGTTTGCTGTCCTTGTGTGTTCAAGGTAGCTGACAGTCTTTTATAATTTGGGTCCTTAGAATACAAAGAGAAGAATAAAAAGAGAAACAATATTGAAAATGAATAATAGTCGTTCTTATGCTAGAGAGATTGTCATTGAACATTTAGAAGACATATTCAATTCACAGTGGTAGTATTATCCTCCATATCAGTCAGTGCTATAGGACATACACATACAAATGGATGTACAGTTAGTTGCATAGATCAACTAAATAAAAATCATCATAAGAACAGGACTACTACTTCTAAAGCCACATTTTTACAACATGCTTAATTTAAAATAAAGTGAATTCCAAACAGTTCATTTGCATTAAGATGCTTAAGGTAAAAACAACGACAACAAAAAACTTTGTGAAAACTGAAAAAGAAATCAAGATATAAAACACACTGGTTTTTAAAACGTTGTGTGATTGCAATGTATTCCTTAATCCCTAAGTCTACTTTGTGCTGACCCCGTGATTTATCTATGACACATGATGCACTGATAGCACTCATGCAGTTAAATTCCATTCTCCACAGCATTATAGGAGTTGACATTTCTAAAGCAGAATAAAATGATAATTTCTAGTTTCATTCACTTTGTCCAGATATTAATGCATTAATACTACCATCCAATTTGCAAGTAACTATTCATTATTCTTCCCAGGATCACAGTACTACCATTTCCAGTACTTTTAGTAGATTCTGAAGCTGTTAAAAAACATGTAACTGATTTTCTGTATATGTAATTGCTAGTGTGTCCACAGAATACAATGCAAATTAAATGCAAATTAAAGCAACAAGCCTCAAATCTAGATAGTATGTTGCAAATTAACAGTACTTACCTCGTGTTCTTCCTATTAAACACATGGTAAGATTCTTCACTGCAAATCCTGATTCTATATGTTCAGAACAATGATGTTGAGACAGAATCTCTTGTTTACTCTTGTTACAGTCTCTTGAACTTGGGTTATCTGGTGAATTAAGTCTTGAATTATCTGATGAAATATCATAGAAGACTTGTTAGCTGGACTTGATATACTCTGTAAATACTCAGACACCACGTATCTGAGTAAATACTCAGACCCATGTATCTGACCAAGCCCTTCCACTTGTCCACAAAGATAGATTATATTGCATTATGGGCATGCTCAGTTATCAGACAATTAAAGAAACTTTTTAGATTGTTCAGATTTGTACAGACAATTTAAAAAAATCTTACAGACCCATCTTATAAAGAAGATAAATCACTAGAAAAAAGTAATCTGAATTTTTCCTAGGTCTAACAGACTTGTCAGTGCCTCTCAGGTCTGCACAACTTATTTCCAGCACTTCTGGACTTCTCCTGAACCTGCATAGGAGATAGTTTTGAAGACAGTTTAAGGCCATTCAACAGAGGCCATCTATTAATGTGAGTGCTGAATGCAATCAACTAGCATTTTAGTGATACACTAACCCTTTTGCATGCAACTCATTCCAGATAAAAGCACGCAGCCCTTGAATCATTTGTAGGCCAAGGGCTATACAATTCCCTGTAGGCATATGTTTGAAAAGTGCAAGGCAATAAGGAAGATGAATATGAGGAGGATGAAAAGAAGGAATTTCTCTCTTTGGTTGAGTTTGGATACCAAAATGACTTTGTGTGTCACAGGACGTGGAGTTTGTGATAGAAATCATTAACTCTGGGGGATGTATTTTCTAGACATACTGCTAGGAGAGAAGAGAGCAGTGTGCAGAGGCAGAGAGAAGCTGGAGCAGAGCTAACCGTCTGCAAATCTAACACTGGTGGCTAAAAGTCTAGTAGTGGATTGTAAACAGTTATCTTTGTTCATACCTTCTTCAGTAGCTATGTACATATCTAACATAATTCTGAGAGTGCTAAAGATAAACTGGGCCCTGGGTAGCTGTATGAAAAGCACTGTGGAAAGCGTGTTCATTAAGATTCTTCTCACTGAGAAGACCCTCTTACCTAGTCCTGGCATCAACTGAGCCATTCATGTAAGTTTCCTGAAAAAATCCAAGTATTCCTCGTTGCTTCCTAATGTCAGGTGCCATCAGGAGCAACTAATCTGTAGTGTTTAAGCCGATTTAAAAATCCATCCCCGTAAAATTAGAAAACTACACAGGAGAAGATATCTGCCTGTATAAATCTTAACTGGAAATTGCCAAAGCTCTCCCTGAGAAATCCAGGCCACTGGTGATCCAGCTGGTACAATCCTGACTTGCATTATAATGTGGAACAGAAGGGATTGTGTTCTTGTTTGAGATTACTAACAAGCCTCTATCTTCCCTCCTCTCCCTAAAATTGCCAGTTTCTAATTCTTTGGACCCACAGAGTACTCTGTTATACCTACTTTGTTTTCCTGTCTGCTTAATAACAAAAATTAGTGTTGACCATAGTCAGGCTATAAAATCAAAAATACAGTAAATTTGTGCTTGAATAGTGTGACATTGAAGATTTAGGGTTTTTTAATGGTTTATTTTTAACATACTTTTTATTTTTTTGGCCTATAAAATAACAAATAGAATGCAATATCTTGTTTACTGAAAACTATAGAATAGACAAGCCCACACAAATGATCATAGTTTTTTATTACCATTCTATTTATTTCAATGAAAAAGGCCTGCATCAAAGTGCCTAACCTCAGAGGATTTTCCAAAGTAGGATTTATGCCTTCCTATTTTAGTGTCGTTTTTATACCCCTGAAGCACTGCTGAAGAGATTTTGAATGCTATAGGCTCTGCTGTTGTTTCACTTTTAAATGTATATTATACCTTCGAATGACCTCAGTATCGTCAGGGTTTCACAAATCTTGATTTGAGCTATCTCAGTCACAAAGGTATCTGAAACAATACGTTTTTTTGGGTTGTAACAAACATTACATTTAATGAGTACAGTGCACATGTAATGATACACTGAATCAGTATGAAGCCTCAAATAATGATTTCTGTTGGCAGTATAAAAGGAATGTAATTTTTCTTGTTGAAATACCATTTTTCAGTTACTGCATGACTGATGTGGTAATTATCCCCTACACCTGGGATTTAAATCCAATCCTACAAGCCCATTTTCTGTTTGCAAGCTGTCAAACTGATGCATAGGCTTTGTTCTTATCTGGCAGTAGGCAAGGAATTGGTAATTCAGAAACAACAAAGCCACTGATGGGTCATCATGTAATCTGCACTGAAAATTGCAATCCGTAATGAGATTGGAAACACAGATGAGGAGACTAAAATTGATTACCTACCATATCTAAAATTTTCAATTTTATTGCACAAATATGATCAAACTACCTTATAAATTTGGGATTAGTTGAGAAAGAATAAAAAATACTTTTAAATTAGGTGAAAAGCAGATAAGTTATTTAAATGTAAATTATTTGTTTTACAGCAATATGATTCATCTCTAAAGTGATTCACATGTTCACATTATTTTATTTTCCATTTCAGAATATCATACATCTTGTTGCTTAGTCAGGACCTGTGTAAGATACTTCATTGCCTGAAAATAAAAATAAGTTCAGTAATGAAAAATAGAAAAATAGTGAACTCAGTTAGTCAGATTTTATATTATAGAATGTGATAATGGGCTAGAAAGGCATGAGCTTCTTCTCAGCAAAGTAAGGAAAAACTTCAACTCTGTGAAAATGCAACTTCTACTCATGGTCTTGGTTTCTTTAGCTCCCTGACAGTAACTCACATGTACGTATCAAACTCAACACCATAAATCTCCTTTTCATGTACTGATAAGACTGACTAGTAACAAAAAGAGAAGTAAAAAAGCACTGATATTTCCAATAGGATTCTGATCAAGCATGGTTCTGTAAAAGGAAGGAAATCCTTGATTTTTCCAGGTATGCAGAATGTTAATTGAGTCATACTTTTGTCCATTCTTTCTTAAGTAAATTTGCTCTTTCAGCATTCCTCAGCTTCAGAAGATACTGTAAGTTCTCCACTAGTGTTCACATAATATGCACGATTCCACCCAATCTGGAAAAATAGATCTGCCAAAGGAAAGAGAAACCAAATAATTTTTCTGTGACAGAATTTCGTAATCAGTCAAGAAAAGGTTTTTGAGAAACAAAAGCTATTCAGATATCACATTTATCATAATATGTGACATTCCTAGGTCCACACTATTTAATTTACCTTATAAATACAGACATCCTCAGTCATTGTCTGAAATTAAATTTTAGTTAATTTCAATACTTTTAATTGTTATTAACTTATATCTTTCTTTCTTTGAGTTTATACTCAACAATAACCTTTAGAAAATATTTTCCATCAGTCAGTATTCTCTAATGGAGGCCTGCTATCTCTTTGGTTGTGGACACTATGCTGTTTCTTGTCCATTCTAACATTTTCCAAACACATCTAGTTGTAAAATCCCTTAAAGTGCTTGGGTACAAAGATATTTAGTTCTTAAGTCTCTAACTAGGTTGGGAAAATGGCAAGATGAATAGTTCATCTATGGAGGCCATATATTCTAGCAGAGGCTGAGGAGGCTATGGACAAGTTACAATTTTCTTCCAGTTTCCTCTTTGGTGAACTCTTGGCCTTCCTGTGTTGTCCAGCTGTAAATAGAGATGAGTGGTTCCACTCACAAGGCGTAATGTACATAATTCTACATACCAAGGTAGTGTGGTATGTAGAATTAGGGGTGAGGGAGTGAATTATTATAATAAATGGCCAGAAATCACTGAGGTCTTGGAAAAATACCTCCAGAATATTTACTGAGGTGCTTCTTGCCAAACAGAACCATTTTGAGCTATTGATGTTTGCCTGTCCTTTTTGTCAAAGACTAAAATGACATGCTGACTTTCCAGTTCTTTGTTTTCATCCAGAAATTCTTACTATAATAGAAAATATGATAGCAGGTTGTAGGTCCAAATGGTATCAAAAGTAGATATATTTTCTCTTTTCAAAACTGCAAATCTGGTCTTCCCTGATGGAAGATACATTAGTGACCACTCCTGAAGTGCAGAATTACTAAACTTTAACTGTAAAGTCCTATAATCTCCATCAGATCCAGATACAGAATTAGGCATATGTGTTCCAAAAATTGACAAGGCATACAATAAATAATAAACGTGATTAATCTGAATAGGTACTTAGTGTGTGACAGATAACTGAGTTAAGAGTAGTCTATCAGACAGTTTTTGCACTGAGCTATATATCTTATATTCATGCGCACAAAATGTCAGAGGGAACAGGCAGAGATTGGAATATATTCCACAGATCCTTATTTTGAGACTGCTGAAGCATCCATTAGGCAGAACTGCCATAATTCAAAAATATCTCCAACAATTTAGGTTTTATTTACAAACTAAATCAACCTACAAAATCAAAGATCCATAGAAAACACAAACATAGCTAAAGAATGTGCAATTCACGCATGTAAAATATAGAACAGAATAATTCAGTTAACATATCAGCTGTCATGTTATTTTAGAATTTTACTGTCTGTGATTAATTCATTACTATTCATGCTGGAAGAGTAATGAAAGGATCATCTAAATGAGTGTGTCCTAATTAACTTTTGTTTATCCTTATGTTGCACTACTGCTTATTAGAAATCATTCTTTTCAATAAGCATATGTATTTTTAGCTGAAATATACAGAAATAAAGAAGAAAATTTGATGCCAAAAGAAGGAAAAATGATGGGGCAAACTAATACTGACATAACAAATTAAGTATTTATTATGTAAAGACAAAGTATTTTATATACACCGGATATCAACTAACAGCACGATGAAAAACCATTGTCAGGAAAAATTAATAAAATATGCTAAAGTAGGAATCCGTGTTTTCTAAATGCTGTAAATGGATAAATGACACACAGAAGTGCATACGGCAATAACCTGTACGTTTTGACTATTTTAGAGAACTACGGTGATTTGATTTGTTTGTCTGCCATATACAACACAAACATAGTAGTTTTCTTTCAGAAGTGGTTGCTGATTTGGAGCTATTGAGCTCTGAGATGGATTTTTTTTTTTTCTCACAGGTCCAGCAGACTTCTGTTACACGTTTTTATGTACCATTGCGTAATAACAATTAAGCTCCCTCAATTCAATATGCGGATATCATTTTCTATTGAGTTATTAGTAAGTTTTACACTCACTTGCCTTACTGTCTGCAAATTCCATCCACAAACAATGTCCTTAAATATTAACCAAATATAGTGCCCTATGTTCTATGCAACTACTCTCAGTACTGTTTTGTGTGTGTGTGGTTTTTTGCCCCTTTACCCTAGAAACACATACAGCTGATGAAGCTGTTTTATTTCACAGCATTTTGTTTCATTTGTCCCATGCCCAGTGTTTTCATTATCCGTTCAAAAATTCCATATGCTTGCCAAAATTCTCAGTGCATCTCTGGTATGGTAAAACAATTCAAATTCTTTTACCCATCTGCTGTTAGTAGACCTTATAATCGCCACTTAATTCTAAAGACCAAATGCAGTCAGTCTGCAATCAGATTTGAATGCACTGATTAAGAAAGTAACTCCACATTGCAATAAGTAGTTAACATTCTGGCAGGAAATAAAAAATGTATTTGCCTTTTCTGCTCAGCGAAGTCAACATCATTGTATAAACCATATCTATTATTAGTCATTAACTATTTCATGATGCTAAATAGTATCTGTAAGTAATGTAAAGAATGCAAAATTACGAGCATAAAAAATGCAAAGAGGAAGTTGTACTTAGATGCACTTATAAATCAAAGTATAAGAAATGAGATGAAATGCAAATTTTTACACTCAGAGAAAACAAATTGTAGATCAAGGTACAAAAATACATTAATTGTCCCTAAGGGAGAAAGGTGATGTTTAGAACAGTGAGGAAGATGTTCAGTTCATATGAATATTCAGACATAAATTTAATTTTGATTGTGAAATTCCAGTCACCCCTAGAATTCTTCAGATCATTCTTCTATGGATCATAAAGACCACTTAATATCTACAAGAATTAGAGTATACACAACAGAAATAATTAATACATTCTTACCTCATAGCTAGAATCATTCAAAATACTTTCTGAATATATACATCCATTTATAACTTTGTATTACAATACATATTTTTGTTTACCTATAAGAATGTAGATTAATATAATTATTAATGAAGTATTTCATTTCATCAAGGTCCTAAATGTTTCTGCGATAAATTTGCAGCACTTTGAAACCATTGCTCTTTTCTGCAGAAGTTCAAATTATTCAAATTTTAAAATATTTGTTGACATCATATTCAAAGAGGATTATGAAATATTTTCCTCTTTAGTGTGATTGTGTAGTTAGTATTCTAAATCTGCCGCATGCCAGAATTAATCTCTTTGTTTTGATAGAGGTGATGCGAGACAACCAGCATGGCTTCACAAAGGGCAAGTCCTGCCTGATCAAGACAGTAGCCTTCTATGATAGCGTAACTGCATTGGTGGACAAGGGAAGAGCCACTGATGCCATCTATCTGGACTTCAGTAAGGACCTTTGACACAGTCCCCCATAACATCCTTATCTCTAAACTGGAAAGATTTGGATTCAATGCGTGGAGTGTTTGATGGATGAGGAACTGGTTGCAAAATCATACCCAGAGAAGTATACCAAGGTTAATGGCTCAATGTCCAGATGGAGATCAGCAACAAGTGGAGTCCCTCAGGGATCTATACTGGGACTGATCCTCTTTAACATCTTCATCAATGACATTGACAGTGGGATCGAGTGCACCCTCAGCAAGTTTGCATATGACACCAAGCTGCGTGGTGCAGTCGACACACCTGAGGGATGGGATGCCATCCAGAGGGACTTAGACAGGCTCGAGCAGTGGGCCCAGGATACCCTCATGGGCTTCAACAAAGCAAAATGCAAGGTCTTGCACCGGAGTCATGGCAACCCCCACAATCAGTACAAGCTGGGAGATGCAAGGATTGAGCAGAGCCCTGCCAAAAAAGAACTGGGGGTACGGGCGGATGACAAGCTGGACATGAGCCTGAAGTGTGCTCTCACAGCCCAGAAAGCCAACTGCATCCTTGGCTACATCCAAAGAAGCGTGGCCAGCAGGGCAAGGAAGTGATACTGCCCCTCTGCTCTGTGCTACAAAAATGATCCATGGGATGGAACACCTCCCTTATGAGGACAGGCTGAGAGCATTGGGGCTGTTCAGACTGGAGAAGAGAAGGCTCCAGGGAGACCTGATAGCAGCCTTTCAGTATCTAAAGGGGGGCTACAAGAATGAGGAGGATGGACTCTTTAGCAGGGTCTGTTGTGACAGGACTAGGGGAAATAGTTTCAGGCTGAGAGAGGGAAGATTTAGATTCATTATAAGCAAAAAGTTTTTTATGATAACAGTAGTGAAGCACTGGCACAGGTTGCCCAGAGAGTTGGTGGATGCCCTGTCCCTGGAGACCTTCAAGGTCAGGCTGGACAGGGCTCTGAGCAACCTGATCCTGCTGAAGGTGTCCCTGTTGGGAGATGTGCCCTGTAGGGGAGTTGGACCAGAGGGGAGTTGGACTAGATGACTTTTAAAGGTCCCTTCCAACTCAAGCAATTCTATGATCTTACAATGATTCAGTTGTCATGGAGGCATTAACATCTACTGTTGATTTTCTCCTGAAGAAATATGAATAATTGCAATCAAGGTTTTGCATAATACACAGAGTTTTACTGCAAAACATAAACCATGATCTGGATACTCTCCTTGTCACTAAGACCGCATAAAATTTTATCTGTTACAGAATACCTGTTGATTTAAACTTGGCCCCGATACAAATGTAAAATATTTTTGTCTTCTAGAATATTTGACACACATTCATGGAAGTTTGTGGCTTTTAAAGTACAAAGCAGTAAGCCTTAATTGTTTAGTGGCAGCTCTATTTTACAGTCTATTTGGGTAGAATTCACCAGAGAATGACTGTGGCTTGAAGGGTAGGAGACAGCATCTTGTCAATGTTGTATTTTGAAACATTGCAGAAGAAGTGGAGGAAATTGGGTTAAGAAAGTTCTTTTGATTTATTTGTTTTACTCAAAGCAGCTTTTCACAACCCAGAAACACATTATAGCGATAGGTAAGGGGTTTGATTCTTTTGTCACTCAGTAATGTCATGGTATTATTTTATCTTTCATTATTACAAGAGTAAGCCATGTTTTTGGAGTTCATTAATGATCGATCTACCCCTTCATTTCACAGAAAGAAAAAAAAAGATTTGGGTACATAACAAAAGAGCTGAGAACAGATTGGCACTTTCCTTGCACTGACAATACCTTTAAAAAACTTGTAATTTTTATTAAAAATATACAGACTTCTTGCAATTTGTCACAAAAGTACTACCTGTGATGACAAAAAGACATACTCCTCTCACCAGCAAGCTGCATTTCACTATCAAAGAATACCAATGCCTGCAAGGTATGAATGGAACATTTCTACCATTTTTCCACTCTGTCAACCTCTTTTTTGTTATGCTCATAATGGCAACTGTCTCGCATGATGTATTGTACTTATGTTCTTACCTGCATGTTGTCAGTCAGATGCTAAATGAGGAGAATGAATATGTATAATTCTTTCAAAAGTGCATTATAATGACTGGCTGGTATATTTTATTATACCTCCCACCAGACCCTGGTTATTTTGTGAAGTTGGCATTGGTGTTACACTATTTGGCCTTTGATAGCACTTGCAAACTTCCTCAACGCAAATGATTAACAGTAGTAGTAATGTGAAAATTTTCTAAATATGGGCTTGATGGAGGGGTAAGGAATGATAACATTTCATTCCTTTATTAGTCATTAAGAGAAAATATGTATATTTGTACATATATATATGTTATATATATACATAATAAATATATAGTTTGCTTTACCATGCCAGGGTTTTTCTAAACCTAATGCCTAATTAAATGACAAAATTTTTATCAGAGATATGTGGGAAACCAAACACTTCAGTTTTAATTTCTTCACAGGGATTTCTTCTGTTTTGCAGTAATTAATTGTCTAATTTGATGCCATGAAAATGTATTGCATAAGCAACTCTGGTTTGTGATGTTTAGCTGTTTAATGGACCCCACTGAAGCCATTATCTATTTCATTTGCTTTTTTTTACTCCAGTTTTAGTCATTATAACAGGAGGGGTTGAGTACTTCCTGAGGTGTTTAGAGCAGCAATTCAAAAATGAAACGTGAAAAATGATCATTAGGTTTTTTATTAGCAGCAATAGTATCTGCTATTTTTTATTATTATTGTTAAAAGATTCTCAAATGTTAACTTAAGCATCCATATGCCAGACACCATTTTTCATGACAGATATACTGACGCAGAATTTTTGCTCAAACTTTTCTAACAGAAAATGAATTTCCTTTAATACTGGCTAATCACTATGTACAGAGTTTAATGAATTTCAAATGTTCACTAAACTGAAAAAAAAAAA
>VXAV01004461.1:0-14542 GCA_013399715.1 Alectura lathami
AGGTCCCTTCCAACCCAAGCCATTCTATGACGATTCTATGAAAGGAAGATTTGATTGGAGAAAAGGCTATAACTGCTTTGTGAGAATCATTAATCATCCAACTACCTGTGACAAAGATAAATTTTCCTTATTAAATCTTTACTTTCTAGAAGATATAATAACAATATTATATCTACAACACTGTATGAAAGTGCAATTGCACAGTATGTACACCTATTGTCATATATATATATGCAATTATATGATAATACTGAACCGTGATTATAAGCATTTCTTGTGAAGCATTTCAGTCTTGCCATGAGAACAAAACTTGGGTATGTCCATGCAAATTGGCGTCCTTCCATTGACATCTGAGCACAGTGAGGTGGGTGATTTGGGGTTGTGCACTTCTTGGAAGACATGCAGGTACTCGGCAGCAGCTGGGCTCCCCAAGAGCCTGACTTCAGTGATATTTTGCAGATTTATATCAACAAGGGTGGTCTTGATATGCACAGGCTCTGGCTGCTTCTTCCTGCCCTTCCCCTTTTGTAATTGGTTTAGCAGTTTGAGGAAAGTGCAGAGATAAATTTCTGATGACAATATTGTGTTGAAAATATTTAATAAGGTGGTAAACTGTTCTTTCTTATCCTGCTCTGGCCCTCTGGTACCTGGGCTTCATATGCTAGCAAAATAAAATGATGCAAAGTTAAGATGTGTATAAATTTTTTCCCCTCTGTTTAAAATACCTTCTCTTTCCTAGCAATATTAAAAGGCAATACTGCTTGGATATCCACATCTTAAATGTTGCATTGCTAAACTTTAATTTTCATGTGAAAACATTTACAGAGAATGTTCATCTTCTTCAACTTGAAAGTAAATAGGATAAACTGGGATGCAATCTTTGAAAGCAAAACAATGGAAAAACTCCTTTCATTTTAATATAGTTTTTTTTTTCTGTGCTGATATTTTGTGGAAAATAACCTTTATGAAAAGCAAGATAACTTTTTTCAGACGTATTCGTGTTTGTCCCAGGGATGTCATCTCTGACAGAGATGATTAACACCACCCATCCAAAGAGAGAGCAAACACTGTTATATCGGAATGAAATTTTGGACTACCCTTAAGTTCAGTGGTCACATTATACTGGGGGCACCCTTGCACCCTAAGATCCCTCCAGCTCCTCACTGCTGCAAGCAGACTGTGGCAGACCCAACCTCTGAGGAATAATTTAATTTTAATAAAGTCTTTACAACTGAGCAGATTGTAATTTCTAATTTTTTGTAGATGTCTAAAAAATTTGAAAGTCCATTTTAAGCTACTAAGGAATGTGGGGTTATACATCCAGGCTCCCCCTAGATGCACAGGATTTTATGGGCGGCTCTAGTTCAAAGTAGTACAGAAGAGGCAGAGATAGGGAAGAAAAATTCTGAGCAGTTCAGATACAAACTTGGTTTAGTTGAGCAGACGTTCAGCTGGTTTATATCCTCTTCGTGCTGGAATGTGGCTAAACAGGACTGGGCAGGGAGAAAGACAAGCGACAGTGCAACACTGAGGTGGGAGAAGGGAGAAAAGACAGATGGCAACATAGCTTTAGCCAAGACACAAATTTTCCTTCCTGTTCCCTGCTGATTCACTTAAATGAAGATGTTTTCAGTGCTTGAGTTGCAGTGTTGAGATAGCATCTCAAGCTGGCTACGATCTGACATCAAGCCTCCCCTTTCAATATAAGTGCTCTACATAATGTGCAGTTCTGCCTGGGTACCTGCGTTGAAACAGTCATACCTTGGATGTGTTGTCTTTCCTTTTCTTTTTCATTCTAACATTGACAGGTTGAGCCATTGATCCAGAAGGGCCATGAAAACCTGGTGCACCACATCTTGCTCTATCAGTGCAGCAGCAGTTTGAATGACAGTGTGCTGGACTACGGGCATGAGTGTTACCACCCCAACATGCCAGACTCTTTTTTCACATGTGAGACAGTCATTTTCGCTTGGGCCATCGGAGGAGAGGTAGGACGAATGGCTATCTAGCGTGCTTCATCAATGGGGCATTAAGAGGGTGTGTAATGAAGGTTTCTTTTAGTATATTAGTGATTTCTTAACCTGTCTTTTTTAAGGGCAACCAATCACAATGCCTAAATGCTTCACTTCGGGTTCTTGTTGGCCTTCTAAGTGATGAATGCAATGAACTTGAATGACAAGCTAAAAGTAATGAAAATACTATAGAGCACATTGGTGCCTTAGGTGGAGGAAAGTGACTGGAAGCATGAAAGTCTGTCACCATGTCAGTTTGTCCCATCTGATAAAGACATTTACTGCTTTCAGCCATGATGAGTATCTCTCACCTGTGGAGGATGGCAGAACAGAAAGCACTGTCTGTAGGTGACTGCATTAAAGATGTTCCAAATGAAGTTAGGCATAAGCCTAATTCATTTAGTGCCCCACCAGGACCTTGGTTATAGTGTTGCCCTATTTGGGCATAGTATTCTGAAATTTTCTTCCTAGCCCTAAAAGACATCACTTCAGTGTAGAAGTGATCGTGTATTGGTGCAGAGCCAGCACAAGGACTGCTCTGATTATGGCAACGGGGCGTATCTACTGAAAACACAGTAGGTGCCCTGTTAATCCCAGGCTGTGATTTCAGTTTATTTCATATGCTAATTTAGGCTGCAGTTAATGCTTTCAGCTGACATAAGACAGCACTACTGCCAGAAGAAGCATCCCAACCTTTCTTTACCCCTTTGCTTCACTGCATGTCTGCTCAGACGTGGTGTGGGTGAAGAGATGGAGTGGAGGGATGACAGTTTCTGGAGCTTGCAGCCTGCAGTCCAAAAACTCCCTGAGCGCTGCAGTGCGAGGAAGCTGGAGCTGCTACATGGACCCATCTAAAGAAGTTTGATCTACTGAGAGCATTATCCCTGATTTATGCTTTGTGCATTTTTGCCATCAGCTATGCTCTGACCTACTACTTTCAACTTTCTTAATCTAAGTGAAATAAAAAACTCATATAAATAATTTATCGTTTGACAACTGCTATGGAAACTTTTGCAACATGGTCTTGCTAAAGATCTATAGAGAGGAATCTGGCACGTCTGAGTTACGCTCAGGTTTCCTGGGGTACTCAGTGCTTCAGTTTACACTTATGTAGTGTGGAGGTAATAAGTATTATTACCATCTGCTAAGATTAATTCATTAATGTCCATCAGGTCTCAGAATGCTGTGATCTCAAATTGCATATTAAAATAATATCTGTATACCATAAAATGGGCCAGATTTGTTCCTCATAAAGTGAATATGGTAAATGAGTTCACCTATAAGATAATGGTAATTTGCTTTGAATCAGGAGTGAGCTTCTGAAGTAAATCTCCTAGTTATTTGTACGTAACTAAGCTCTTTTTTTCATCCTTTGGGGGATGAAGTTAAATCAAATGTTTGGGAGTGAACCCAGCACCTTCCAGCAATAGATGTGCACATGGAAATGGAATTCAGCACAGAGGGGCTGACTAGAGGCTGTGCAAGGAAGGTAGTCTGGGGCCAGTGGGTCCAGCACAAGCTGTTGCACATCTATTTCTTTTTCACCACGTGGCTTGCTAATATATGTTGCCATGAAGACCATTTTAATTGTTGAAATAATTTTGCTTAGAGTGTAGTGATTTATGTGGGAAAAACAGTCTAATTATGTATGACCTCAGTATTCCCTGGAAGTTACTGCTTTTGTAAACATTTCTAAACATGTAAAATGTACACTCACTTTTTCATAAGGATTTTATTGTCAGACTAACTGCTTGATGATGCAATGTTTATACATTTAAAATGGCATTTTCCTTTTCCACTCAAGCAATAAATAAAGAATAAATAAGCATAAGATCACAGGATAATGCAGGTTGAAAAGGACCTCAGGAAGCCTCTAGTCTACCCTCTTACTCCATTGTGAAGTCAGACTGGATCGCTTGGGGCTTTATCCTCTAGCAAGTACAAGACCTAATAATTTACACTGGCATAGTTATTTAGTGCATTCAGTATTAATAAATATACAATGCTACAATGCCACATTCATAAAGTTTTAAAATAAGTTACATTTGTAAATTTTATCATTAATGTGATTGTTTCATTGCAGAACAGTAGTTGTATTTATAAAAAAAAAAAAATAACTCTTAACGATGGTAAGAGTTCCTTAGCTCAGTGTGCATGTGTTGACTTCCAGGGCTTCACCTACCCTCCCCACGTTGGCTTATCCATCGGCACAGCAGCTGACCCCCAGTTCGTTCTGATGGAGGTGCATTTCGACAATCCAACATACACAGAAGGTTTGTACCCTCACACTCCTTAAAGCATGCAAGATTGGAAAGTGTACTAGACGCAAGTGTTTCTCATTGCATCACACTGCAAACAGCACAGATGCAAATCTGAGGCTCATTTTCCCCTGCTCGATAGTTCCTGGCTCCCATGTTTTTCTCATTGCACTAAGAAATGTAGCCTGAAGACACTGGGAGGCTGAGAGATGCAGAAGGATGTGGACCAGGTGAATGCACTTTTTGTCAAGACATTCTTTATGTTATCTCTCTCTTTCTATGCTTTGCTTTTGCTTGGAAATCCAGTCAGACTGAGAGATGGCAGCACATCAGCCAGACTGCAAGATAGAATCACAAGGAATGAGCCTTTTATACATTTTTATAGTACTTTTAAAGACATCTACCTCAACTGTGGGCAATTTCCAAAAGTGAAATACAAATTCACGTTGTTGGCTATTCATTAGGTAAAAACTGTTTATCTTAAATAATAAGCTTCTCTTTTATAATGTTATTTTTTAATCTTCGTTCTAAAGTTTATTTATATCCAGAGGATACAAAAGGAAGTTTCTGTGTGAAACTGTGGAGCCCCAGAAAATCTAGGATACTTCAAAGCTGACTTTTGAAAAGATCAGTAATGTTTTTTATTCTTAAACAAAAATTTGTTGAGCTTCTATGCCTGAGGATATTCTGAATACCAGTGTGTATGAGCTGGGTAAAATCCATTGCACAGTGTACTGATCCTTCTTTGCACCCCCATGTGTTTAAATCAAATTCTATGGCTGGGGCATTCCATCTTACTGTTATTCCTCTTCAAGGTGTCTGAGATGAACACTCTTAGAATTGTTTTATTTAGTGACAGACTCCCACCCTTCAACATGCACAGTCTTATGTGATACAGTGAGCTTCATTTGCGTCCTTGCTGCTACATGCATGTGAAAGTTTGAAAACCTGTTTTCAAGTTAGGCTTTGTCCTTAAATCCACTATTTTATTCTAATTGATGGTGCTGATTCTGTCTTACATTAAGTGACACATGCAAAATCTGGGAATCAGTAGCGTTTTGTTTCCTTTGTAAGCTGTGCCTTGTTGGGACAGTTCCAGGTGAACACAGCGCCTCACCGAAGACCTGCAAAATTCAGACGTCATTGGCAAAGCAGAGTGTCTGTGATCCAGGTGGTTTCTCTCCTCCCTGACAAAATACATGGTATAAGATTGTGCCAGGAGAGGGAGGGAGCAGGGTGCTCCTGCTGCTTCGGTGCAGGTGGGGTGCACGAATCCTCCCACCCATCCTGCCACCAGGTCACCTTCACCTTTGTTTTCCCATTTCAGGGTCTGTATTTTCCCAGCGGGGGTCTTGCAGTTAAGCCAGCAGGCGCCCCTCTGCATCTGGGGCAGTGTTTGCTTCCGTGACTCAGATTCATAGTCAGTGCTGGCTCCTGGTCAGGCTCAAAAATGTATGAACTGCTTCTAGCTTGGCTGGTTTTGAATGCTTCTTTTTCTGAAGTCAGGATTAACATCCACTTTTAATTTGAAAGATGACCTTTTTTGAGACTGTTTATCAAAAACTCTTAGATATCATAAAAATTTCTGGCATTTGGATGTTAGCAGCAGGCTTGAAGGGGAATACCACAAAGGAAGAATCCAAGTCGATGAGATTACAGATAGCTTCAGAAAGCGAATGAGTACAGATTCCAAAATGAATTAACATTGAGATGTTGTGGGACAGTGCATATTAACTGAACTATTGCAGATTGTCTCCCGGCTCCTTACCGTTAGTAACTGGTTGTGCATAGCTCACGGTATTTGTTCTTTAATTCTCATACACTACTCTGTCTCAGCTGTTACAGTGACCGGGTAACTTAGTGCCTCCTCTGTCATTTGTCTATCTTAAAATAGCCTGTTGGTTTCACATTGATGTAAAAGTTGGTTTCAGCCACTGCTATGTCTGTTATGTTTTTTAGAAGACTAACAGAGGAAGCCTCTTACCTTCTCTGAGATACTTGGCAGTGTTTTTGCATTTTTGATTTTGAAAGCTGAAATTTGAAAAGGAGCAACAAACAGGAGGGTAACAGATGAGCTAACCCAGAATTTAGGACTTGTGCAACACAAAGTAATCTTTGTTTTTGCTTATATCTTGCCTCATAAAAATGGCTAATGTAAGATAAGTAATTATAATCAGTAAATGGATGGAGGCAACGTAAATTCTGGGTAGATACACAAACAAATGAATATGACTGAACACCTTGATGAATGAAGTAGATTCAGAGCATTTTCAGTCTAAAAAGCTCAACCTTCTTACAGCAGGGTTTAGTACTTTAAACTGCTTTTGAAATCAGGACAAATCCTTGAGGGCAGGATTAAAATCCAGCGTAGTTCTCTCTCCTTCTTTACTCAATGTGCTGGTATTATCTTCAAGTTTGTGATTTAAGAAGCTGTTTTTCATATGTTTAGTCGATGCTGTCTTAACTGGGGAGATTGCAAAAGGGATGTACTTGGTCATCTGAGATGCGCTGTAACGTGACAGGCAATCCAAGCCAAAGGAGTGATCTAATTAATGTGAGGGCTTAAGGTGAAGGGATAAATTCACAAGCAAAAGATAACATTTGGGTCAAAACTTTCAAAGGAAAAAATACAGAAACTTCAATCTGTGCTTTAAATATTTCATTTTACAGTCATACATGGCACCTTCTGAGGTCTTATTATTTCCTTGTATTGTTCCTTTTGCCTGTGATCTACTTTCTTTTCTCTAACGTCCATGCTGGGTAACTTAACAGAAAGGACATGGGGGCTCCGAGCAGCACACATTTTTCATTGTGTCTGAACACTGCAGATATCAAGATGCCGTCTTTAACAACCCTCTTGTGGGCAGACTGTTCATTGCTTCCTGCATATGGTTTGACTAATTTCCAGGTTATTGAGGTTGATTCTTCAATTTTCATGTAAAAAATTTAGGACCTTGGAAAATATGAAATTATTGAATTTTTATATTTTTTAATACTGATTTACTGCCATGACTGACTGTGTTCTTTTGTTGCAGGCCTGATAGATAACTCTGGTCTGAGGCTGTTTTATACTCCAGTTTTAAGGAAATATGATGCTGGGGTTATTGAAGCTGGTCTTTGGGTCAGCCTCTTCCACAATATCCCACCGGGCATGCCTGAATTTGTGTCAGAGGGTCACTGCACGTTGGAATGTCTGGAAGAGGTATGTCTCCTGCCTGACACCAGTGGTTTTCATGCTTAGAAATAGTTCAGGACAGCCTCTTTATCTTCTTGGGAAGATTGATAGTTGCTGGCATGAGACAAAGCATCTGCTACGTGCTGCCCTCCAGAATTTTAAATCTTTGATCTGGGTATTTGGGATGCTCAGTATTCAGGTTGCTTTACTGATATGAGTAATACTGGATGATACAATGATTGTGGTGATTTAATTCTCTGTTCAGTATATAAACATACATTGCTTTCTGTGGCAAAGCTATTGATAGCTTGGAATCACTAGCCTAGAAGAAATGTTGAGAGATACCAAGATCTATGCATATGTAAAAGGCTCCTAATAGTGAAGTGAAAAATATTCTTAGACCAGACAGAAACTAAAGACCTGAGCAGGTTGTGTAGTATGGAAAAAGTACAAAATTATGCATTCATTAACACTTGGTTTTGTTAGGATAGCTTAAATTTCTCTACAGATGAAGGAAATATTGTTTGAAATCTGTGATTAATACATCACAGCTGATTCTCTGGTCCTCTGTCAATTTTAGAGAAAGGCTGGACCAATGTCTGCTTTCCGTGATGTGGACTGGAGTGAAGGGGCAAAGTACATACAGAATTTGGATTTGTTCTTGGTGGTGTTAATTACTGAATATTATTGTAGCATATGTTAGCTTAAAAGCACTGGAGTCATCTATTATTATGAGGTTTTTGACCTGAAGGCCATACTTGAAAGGTATTGCAATAACAGATTATTTCTATTCTGAGCTCTAAACAAAAAAAATTTAGTATATCCAAAGTTTGCACCTGTAGATCTCATTTGGAATAGGAAGTGATGTCGGATTTGTTGATTTAAAGTGTTTTTGGCTGGGACAAAAAAGTTGCAGATGTAAGCCTACACTATTTCACTACCCGTTGACTTGTAGTTGGGAAGTAGAGCATCCTGTAATCACAGCCTCTTAATTTAAAGGGCTTCTCTTGGCACAATATTGATGTCATTCACAGCTGTATACGTTCGTTGTTTTTTTTTTTCTTACAATAAATGTCCACATTCAGCAGTATTGGCCAAGAACACTAAAATAACGTGCAGGTTTTAATATAATACCCTTACAAATCTTAATGCATTGAGAATTATTGGCAGTCCAGTTGATTTTCGTAAAAGAAGTGTGCATTATGAGTTGAAATGTGTTTTTATTAAAAACAAACAAAAAAGAAAATCCCCAGAAAAAAAGCAACTTTTTTGTATGTAAAACCTTAATTTCACATTCTAATTAATTTTTGCTCCAGACTGCATTTTGCAGTAAACCAAGTGAACACGAAATGCACAAAGGAATACATCTTCAGTCTGCATCCCATTACACTGCCCTTAGGCACACTGATGGCATTGGTTTCCCCACACCAGGCTCTAGGTGCCGAGAGGCCCAGTGGGATCCACGTGTTTGCGGTACTCCTTCACGCCCACCTTGCTGGCAGAGCCATCAGGATGCGCCACTTCCGCAACGGCGAGGAGCAGAAGCTGCTTGCTTACGACGATGAGTTTGACTTCAACTTCCAGGAGTTCCAGTATCTGGAAGAAGAAAGAACCATCTTGCCGGTAGGGCACTCTTAATTCTTTCCCTGAAGCCTTGTAAGAGATCGTGCATCTAACATTTACTCACACTTAGAATTAATTTTGCTATAGAATTTCTTTAATTTTTTGGTAATTTTTCGACTTAGCACAGAGGGACAATGTGTGCTGTGCCTCATGAGTATCTGCTCGATTCTTTACTGAGCTGTTGGAACTAAGTAGCACATCCTGAGTATTGGTGCACAGCAAGTATCCAGCCTTGCAAGCATGTCTGCAGATCAACCAAGTTTTCCCTTTGTTTCACATTTTTATTTATTGTCGGGAATAAAGTTCTATTCCACATGAAGTTTCAATGAGTAAACAAAACCCCTGGGGAAGAAGAAATCACGCGATTCTATCTGCTGATAATGTAATATACGTTGTAAAAAGTCACAACTATATTTATATTACAAAGCATCAAAGTAAACCAGTAGCTATCCATAGATATTTCGTGAAAGGAGTCTGTATTTGTTTGGATGTGTCACGCATTTAAACGTTATTCACCCATCTCTTGTTAGTTCCAGATGGCATCTGTTTTTGAAACTTCGGCCTGAGGACAGAAAGCTTAGCACTGCAAAGGGCTGGGTGCTCCAGGTCTGCCAGCAGGGCAGGTGGAGATGTGCTTGTTCTGGTGCACGCGAACAAGCCCATTGCTTCATGGAATTGATTAGATGCAAAGTGTTAAGCAACTGCATTTTGTTTATGATTGGAGCTGAAAAGGCCATTGTAATGACTGAACTTGTACAGTCAGGAGCCCCCATGGTTTGATCTTCCAGGCTTCTCTTCAAGTCCCTTCCTCTCGTCAGTCTCTTCTCCCACACTGGGACGCACTGACATTTGTCCCTGAAAAGGAAAAAGCTAAAATGTTAACTTCAGAATTTAATTTCTGGATGCTCAGGTGCAGCATTTACTCTTTGAAGTCCAACTGCTTGTACTCCATGAGGACTTCAAAGACAAACTGGTGTTACCTCCTCCAGGAAAGAAATGTTGCAGGGTTTAGGAAGAATGCTGGCAGAAGATGACAGGTTCACAGAGAAAGCCTGTAATACTTTTAGGAAAATCCATGCAGATTATAGAGAAAGACCTCTTAAAATTCAAGAGCAAAAGGGAGTAGACAGCAAAGACTGAAAGAGGTATTTGATAGTATCAGCAACTTAGCTAGAGTAGAAGTCAGTGTTTTTTCTCTGAAGTGAGCCTTTTCCATGCCTTTCAGTTGTATTCATCTTATGCAAAAATATCAGTACAACTCTTCATACATCATTCTGGTGTAATTCTGACCACAGTCTAATCAGTTAACTAACAGCCCAAGGGGAAGGAGAAATTCTCAGCCTTTGGGGTAAACTGCTTTCTTCCGGGAAGATTAATACAGTGGGTGATAAGGGAAGAAGGTGATGGTGCAAAGGAATGAACTAGAGCAGATAAGCCTCTGGCATCCTTGTGAGATGAAGTTGCCCTAAAATGTCAAATTTCTGAAGTCTGTCTACATTCTTCAGTCTTTTCGTTTCCATTTGATTATCATAGTGATTTTGATATGTGTATTTGATTAGGGACAGGGAGCAAAGGTACTACTTTTTTATTTAAAAACACTGTCGATCTCTTTGTCAAGGCAGCAAAAGTTAATCGAATGTCATAGAATCATAGAACGGCTTGGGTTGGAAGGGATCTCAGAGATCATCTAGTTCCAACCCCCCTGCCGTGGACAGGGCTGCCAGCCACTAGCTCACTAGATCAAACTGCCCAGGAACCCATCCAGCCTGGCCTTGAACACAGCCAGGGATGGGGCAGCCACAACTCCTCTGGGCAGCCTGTTCCAGCGCCTCACCACTCTCTCAGGGAAGAATTTCTTCCTGATGTCCAACCTAAACCTCCCCTCTTTCAGTTTTAGCCCATTCCCCCTTGTCCTACCATTATCCACCCGTGTAAAAAGTCGGTCCCCCTCCTGCCTGTAAGCTCCTTTCAAGTATTGGAAGGCCGCAATGAGGTCTCCCTGGAGTCTTTGCTTTTCCAAGCTGAACAGTCCCAACTCCCTCAACCTTTCCTCACAGGAGAGGTGCTCCAGCCCTCTGATCATTTCGGTGGCCCTCCTCTGGACCCGCTCCAACAGCTCCACATCCCCTCTGTGCTGGGGGACACAGGCCTGGACACAGTACTCCAGGTGAGGCCTTACAAGGGCAGAGTAGAGGGGGACGATCACCTCCCTCTCCCTGCTGGCCACCCCTCTCTTGATGCAGCCCAGGATGCCATTGGCCTTCCTGGCTGCAAGAGCGCACTGCTGGCATGTAGTTGAGAACGTAAGAGTTCAGCCTTTACCATACGTATCTGTCGATGTAGTTTTTTGCCTGCCACTCCTCTACTCCTACTCAGGCTTGGCAGATACCTGGCTCTTACTGTGATGTGGAAAACCTTGTTCTCCCGATTTGGCAAGTAATTCTATAGAAGTTGGCAGGATAAATTAGCCTGGGGAAATATACAAAGTAGCACTGGCAGAGTTTTGGAGAAAGAATCATGTGTAGGCATTGTCCACATGGATAGATTTCCTGAAGATAGGCTTCTAAGTTGGCGCTTCCACTGCTGTTTGAAATGACAGATCAGACTCTTAAAAAGGCTCTGTTTAAATCCACAGGGAATCCCTTGAGGATCTGGGATACTATGAATGCTAAGTGCTGAAGTTTTAGCATAGACCAATTGCCTAATATTTTGCTGTTTTAAAAATTTATATCCACTGCTCTGATCCTTTTTTTCCGAAGTTTTTGCCATCATCTATGGTTACATGAAGCCAGTGTTGATAAATTTTAGAAATGTGAACTTCTTAAATCTTGTGTTTCAGGGGGATAATTTAGTCACAGAATGTCACTACAGCACTGTGGACCGAATTCGCATGACATGGGTAAGAAGATTTTTACTGGGTCAAAATAAATACACAAATGGCCAGATAATCATTTTTGAGAGACCAAAATCTTTCTCATAAGATGCTATTAAAATGTGTGAGCTGGCTTGCTAATTTCTATGTGCACTTAATTCCATATTGTTTTTCTTTTTTTAGGTTTTAAAGTCATAAGGACTGTTAGGATTGTAGTCTGATCCCTTGCATAAGCGTTCATATGACTAGTTCATAAAAATAAGCAAGCCAGTTCATGAAAGATATTGAAAAGTGAGCCTTCAATAGTAAAACATGCTTTCTTCATACATTACATCATACAATACATTACATGTATTAACATGTAAATTCTGCATATTCTCGTGAATTATTTCTATGAACTTGTTACCCATTTTTCCTGGAAGTTGTAATTACAAGTTTTACATACTGATTTTCATTTATGCCATGACCAAGATCAGACCACTTGCTTTTGTGCCTCAGGTAGGACTGAGGCACAACTGGGATGAGGTAGCTGGGAGCAGTGAGCATCGATGTGTTACCTTTCTCACACAGCAGTTTTCCAGCAGCAAACTGCTCATACAAGTGCTTGGGGCATGCAAAGGGGCTCCTGGCAGCTCCTGTCCCCATGCAGGGCAGGAGGAGTGGGTGTTCTACCTGCACGTGCTTGCAGCTGATGCAGCAGCTGGTTGGTGCCAGCTGACAGTGAAACCAGGGCAGTGGTACCAGGGATGGGCATAGCTGCAGGCACCCACCCTTTGCTGGGCTGATCCCTTATCCTCAGGAGGGCTTGGATCCAGATCTTCAGAAGGTGAGACCTGTCCAGTCAGGAAGGCCTGGTTAGGGCATCCAGAGAGCACAGGGGTACCTCTTGCTGCTCGTGGCTTTCATGTAGGCTTATGCAGGAGGTGGATGAAGAAAAGCAAAATAGCAAGAATTGTGTCTTTTCAGGTTTTTCTGTGCCAGCTGTATGTTAATTGAGTGAAATATAAGCATAGAAAAAATGATGAGACATGCTCAAACTGTGTATGTTGAAGCACACTGGCGTGCTTCCCTGTCAGAGCACTTTTCACACAGAAAGCATCCTGTATGAAATCTGTGGTCTTAGCGTACCTTTTTGTGGTGAGAGAGGTAACTGAATGCTGTCATTTTTGGTGGTATGACACTTCCCAAACTGATAGGTAATAGCATGTAGCAAGGCAGTGAAATAAATTTTTCTGAAGGTGCACAGGATGGAATACTAATACAGAAAGAGAATTTCATAATGCCTGGCATGAAGTTCTGAGAATTTCAGTAAGAGCAGAATACCGCCATAAAGAAGCGTACAAAGAAATTGCTGATCCTTATATCCTTACATAGCATTAAATCAGTCCTTTTCTCTTAGTCACTAATGTTTATGAGTGGAAGGCAAGCAGTTGGAGTTTAATTATTCAATCCTGTTATGCTTCAGGGTCAAGTCCAGGTTGTTCTGTTCTCCTGTGTGGTGACTACACAAGCTGTTGAATCTTGGTTCCTGTGTTTTATCTTCTCAATTCCTGTCATTTGAGGTTCTGTGAGATTTGTTAAAGTGTTCCCACAGAATTGAGGGACATACAGGTCATAATTTTGTCCATACTTACTAAGATTAATTTTAAATTAGATGTTCACTGCATGGCTCTCAATGAAAGACTATTTCAGAGCATGTTTCTTCTGAGAGCTAAAAATCTTACTCTAATTAATTCTTTAGTGCTCACTTGTTTTGAGTCAACATTATCTATTGACTTAAATAAATCTTCTTTTTTCTCACTCTTTATCTAAATACACAGTACATATAGAAACATATTCCATCCCAGCCTCTGTTTTGCTAAGCAGAGCTCGTTCAATTTCTTGTTGAAAACAGTAATTATCCTACTAGATTTTTCCCACATCTGTTCCATTTTGAAGCCATCTTTCTGAAACATGGTAGATGCAAGTACCTTGGAGACAACCAAAGTAAATCTGAACTTCTCAGATCAGAATCTTCAACATAACAGGGGCTTATTTTATTGACAGCTGTTCTTTCTGGCATCTTTTAAGCTCAGGAGCTGTTGCTTGAGCTTGTAGTGTATTTTGTAAGTAGTTATGGAATAAATTCTTGTTACTCGATAACCTAATGTGCAAGGTACACCTGTTGATTGGGGCCTCCTGGTACACATTTCATTAGCATATAGATGCTAATCAGAGCTTCTATCTGTGGCATATCTTGATTAAAAGAAAAATCCCATTTTCAGGGTGGTCTGAGCACCAGGAATGAAATGTGCCTGTCATATCTGCTCTACTACCCACGAATCAACCTCACCCGGTGTGCAAGTATTCCAGACATCATGGAGCAACTCCAGTTCATTGGTGTTAAGGAAATCTACAGACCAGTCAGGCAAGTGAAATCTTTATGAACATGTGCAGCCTGTTGCAAGATCACGCATACCACTTCATTTTGGTTAATAAGCTGTGCTGTGCAGCTACTTATTTCTCCTTCCAAATTGTTTTGTATATTTTTTAATTATTATTTGAAAAGCAGTTTCTTCTGTTAAAGAAACATTTTTTTCTCACAGCAGTTCTCCTCCCCCCC
>VXAV01004461.1:14607-31491 GCA_013399715.1 Alectura lathami
ACTATCAATGTCATATAAATGTTTGAAATGTATCAGTTTATCAAAACACATCAGTGTTTCACTGACAGGAATAAAGGATATATAGATAATTCTGAACAAGTAGGACTTTGGGAGCATGAGATTTGCATTAGCCCTTGTAGATCTCTTGTTAATTCGGCTGACATGGATTGGTGCAGTCAAGAGGAGACTCGAGACCAGAACTGGTGCTCACATCTGGAGCGCACTGCTGTCTGAGCGGCACTGACAAGAATGTGCAAAATGCGAAGAAGCTGTAAGTTAGAAAGGAAATGGAGGGGATGAGAGAATATTAAATCATTCATAGTAAAAGATAAAATGGTAGATAAGCACCATGATGGGGAGAAAAGAGGCAATGGGGGCTTTGGAAGAACAAGTCAGAAGATGATATGCAAAGTAAGTAGAGAGAAAAACGGAGATTAAGCAGTGGGAATTTAGCCAAGAGGAAGGAGAGGCTTTTGGTTAACCGTTGACTGCAGAGGCTTGCAATTCTGTGCAGACATTGCCTCCTGAGACTTTGATTCCTGCTTTTCAGAGAAACAGGTCACTGCACATTTTTGAGAGGTAAACAGGACTGTGTCAGAAAGAAAATCCCTTAGCTCCATCATCAATTTTTCTTCCTGACAGAGATAACCCACGAAATGCTGAACACTGTCCAGCTGCTCAGATTGAAAGGGATCATTTTGTTGTAGGATCTGACTGCTTCAGTGTCCACAAATATGCAGTGTCCCCAGTGTGAGTGGTGCGGGTAGGAGCGTGCTGTTACCATTTTGGCAATTCAGTATCTGTAATAAACACCATGAAGGTCCATGCAACTCAGCTGGCATCTGGCTGCTGGCCTGCAAATTTGCAGAGGGGGAAGGTTTGCATTGGGAGAAGGTTAAATTAGACATTAGAATTTATATTTATATTAGAATTTATTTATATCAAGTCAGCAAGACTCTTGTTGGCCTTCATCACGGAACCCGAAGCAAACCAACATGCTTCCCACTGAGTTGCTGGGTCTCACCTTTCTGCCCTGTGGTGTCACTAGGTTGACCTGCACAGCGATATTGCTCACCATAGCAAGGGTGATTTCCTGAATCTAACAAAAAATTTAGATTTTTGTAGGTGGGAAGAAGCCCACTATAAACGGGATATGTTTGTGTGAAGATGTAAAAATCAATTGCTAGCATATTATTTCAGATAGAAATGTTCCTTTCAGTGCTCAACATGAAAGCATCTCAGCAGAGGATCAGCAGTGTGATTGTAAGCATAGTGTGAGGGTAGTTGGTATAGGTTCCCAAATGAGTGAAATACAGAAAAACAAATAAATAGAAAGTGGAATGCATTTGCAAAGTTTGTTGCAATGAACTAAGGTAATAGTAGGATTTTAATATTAAATAGATAGACTAATAGTGTGTCATTTAGTTTAAATTTCAAAAGTTGCATTTCCTTATGCAGTATGTCAATAAAACCATGTAAAACTTAGGACAAAACAATTTGATGTGCAGGCTTACTGGTCTTTGTTCTGAAGTTTGTATCCAAGACTGAATAGCTTCAAGAAAGTCAGAATGCAGTCCCTGTCTACTTCATTTTCATGCTACTGCAATTTACAATCCCTTTTAATACAGGGAGAACACAGTTTCTAAGTTAGTCCTAGCAAAAAGAGTCTTTCTGAGGTTATAAAGAAAATATTCTAACAAATGTATGCTCTCTTGAGTATTCATTCATGATAACTGTACTTAAGAAAAAAATGCACATTTGGCCTGGGGAAATAAAGATGTTTTGAATAGAGTAAGTATGCAGACTGTCTGCTGCAAATGGAAGAGTAATTAGAAGAAGATTATTAGTGCCTCTAGTATTTATGACCTAATCCACAATTCTTGTTTCATTAAGCTCTATCAGCCTAAGGATATGTGACCCGATACTCATCTCTCTTGTGTCAGTTTTACACTGGAATTGCTTCACTGGCTTCTTAAAGTCTCTCTTGACTTAGACATGAAGGCAACTGGAAGCAGGATCAAGGCACTGGTGGCTGATTTTAACACTCTTTTTTTCCTCAGCCTGGTGATGCAGACAGTGGTATAAATCACGGGGACTTGAGGTTGAAGTGACTGGGCTACAATAGTGCAGAATAGGTGTCTGGTTAAAATCACACCCTCCGTGCCTGGATATTGAATGGAGCTGACGTTTGGCATAGGCAGCATTTTACCCAAAGCAAATGTGAGACAGCATGCTGCAAGATAACGCATGTCTGTCTAAAATGTTTTAAAAAGATAATGCACACTTCATCCAAACTAATAATTAGGTTAGTTAGATAAAGTTTCAGTCACTTTATTTTTTGCACAAGGCTTATCTAGCTTTCTGTTTTTAAAAACTTGCCCTGTTAACCGTGCTGCTTTCCATTCATTNNCTTTCTTCCCTTCTTTCATCCGTTCTTCCTTCCTATATTATTCCTTTCTTTATTATTTTTCTTCATTATTAAGTTTCATTTTTCTCTACAAAATGAAACACAAGAGATCTCATTCCTTCCCTTCCCACATCTCAGGGTGGTGGTGGGGGAAATGGGACTGACCCCACCCATTCACGGGGAGGGTTCCTAAATGTCAGCTCTCTTACATTACCAGCACAGCAGGTCTTTATCCTACCTAGCGACTCTGTGCTAGGCTGAGGTTTGAACTATTATCGGAGTTGTGGCCAGAGCCATCTGGAAGCAGGTTCCTAACGGCAAACATTCTTTATACAACACTGTCCATCAAGCATTGTAGAGGGTGTGACTTTTTTTTTTTGGAAGGGGAGAACTTGCAATAGAAAATGTGTTTTGGATTGCCTGTGTATTCAGTTTGTAGATGAGAGAACAGGAATGTAATTCTTTTCTTAATTGAAAATCCTTCACTTCTAAAAGCATCTAGTAGCAAGTCCTAAATTGATGACAAACTTTCATAGTTCTGTTAAAGTTAGTGACACAGTCTCACTATCAGAGAATTTAAATGAAAATGTGAGTTATGTATACATACAGATATTTATAGTGCATTTGTTTTTCTGAGTGAATTCCCAAAAGATTTTCCTTAACAGTTCTGACTTGGTGATGTTTATTTATGTTTTAAAATTCTTTGTATTTATTTTTCTTCAGGACTTGGCCTTTTATTATCAAGAGTCCTAAGCAATATAAAAACCTGTCTTTTATGGATGCAATGAACAAGTTCAAGTGGTCCAAATCAGAGGGTCTCTCCTATAATGAGCTTGTGCTTAAACTACCAGTGAACGTGAGATGTTCAAAAACAGATAATGCAGAATGGTCGGTAAGTCTATTCTCATCTAAGCTTTCTAAGTGTTAGGAAGGAGATAACAATGTCATGAAACAAATGGGATTTACTGTGGTTGACTGAGTATGAATAGGTACCTGGCTTCAGAGTGGTTACTTGGCAATTAAAGACATGCAATAAGAAATTACAAGAATGTTTTATGAATGTTTCCACGTAACTCAAGTTCTGGAAGTGTTTAAAAAGAACAGAAAAGTTGGAGCTTTGATCAGGATTTGAGATCAGTCACAGGAGTGTGGGTTTGTTCACTGTGTTGAGGACTCAGGTCAAAGAGTAACCATGTGTCCAGATCAGGTGTCCAAGCTAGAAAGCAAATTTTCATTGCCTCCCTCCGCTGTCAGGGACATATCTTAGGATCTTGCAGATTTCGTCTTAGAAAATACTCTGATTTTTTTTATTCTTTATTCTTTAAATATTTGCCCCACTGCAGACCTTCTGTGAAAACTAGTTATTGACTACATGTGATGATAGTACAAGTGACTATTCACTGTTTTGGGGTAAGGTTTTTGACCTTTGCAACTGCTGGCCAGTAGTAGCTGCTTAGCCACACTTTCACTGAATGTCAGTAAACCATGACAACAAGTAAAGATGGAAAACCTCAGAAATGTTATCAGGAGGGGACAGTGGTTTGCTTTCTGGAAAATGCTGTTCCCCTTTATCTTAAAGGATGAAGGAACAATACTTAATGACTTAAAGAACATAGTCAAAGAATGAGTTCAGTAGAACTGGGAGTGCGTCGTTCTTCCTTTTTATCATTGGTTTCCTATTGAAATGACTTGGGCATATACTCCAAAGCTGAGATTAGGAATCTTTCCTTTTCCTCCCCTTATTAGTGATGTTACAGGTAATTGGCCATACTCATCAAGATCAAAAACAGATGTAACCTGAATGACCAAACAACTGGTGAGTTGTTACAAGGAAAAAAACTTGAAGTAGAGGAAGTTATTTGAAAATACCTTCATCCTGCTGTAGTGCTGGCCTTCTGACAAGTTTTAGCTTTCCTTGTATTTGCTAAGAATAAGTCAGTACGTGGACTATAATTTTCTGCAGCGAGGAATAATTGCAACATGGAAATAAAAAAAACAAACCCCAAACACATACTGTACAGGTGGACATTCAAACCTTCAAAAATGCTTAATTCAGGAATTGAACTGTGTAAGTAGGAGTAGATTTAGGAAATGCATAACTAAGGGGTGTAACCAGATCTCTCCTGTTTTATGTCAAAGCCAGGACAGGCAGGTAGGTATGTCAAACTCCATAAAAATTGCCGTGAGTTCTAAGGGAAAATTAGAAGTGCTCAATGTATAGAAATATGACACTGCTGTAGGTGGCCCTGTTTGAGCAGAGTTTTGGACTAGATGTCCACACTTTCACCGAGGGCAGGTCGTGCCTGACCAATCTGGTGGCCTTCTGTAATGGAGTGACGGCATCGGTGGACCAAGGGAGGGCGATGGATGTCGTCTACCTGGACTTGTGCAAGGCCCCTGGCATGGTCCCGCACCATATCCTTATCTCTAAACTGGAGAGATACGGATTTGATGGGTGGACTGTTCGCTGGATAAAGAACTGGCTGGAGGGTTGCAGCCAAAGGGTTGTAGTCAATGGCTCTACGTCCAGGTGGAGGCCGGTCACAAGCGGTGTCCCCCAGGGGTCCGTCTTGGGACCGGTGCTCTTCAACGTCTTTATCGACAACTTAGACTGTGGGATTGAGTGCACCCTCAGCAAGTTTGCTGATGACACCAAGCTGTGTGGTGCAGTTGATGCCCCTGAAGGAAGGGATGCCATCCAGAGGGACCTGGACAATCTGGAAAAGTGGGCCCACGAGAACCTGATGAGGTTCAACAAGGCCAAGTGCAAGGTGTTGCACTTGGGTCGGGGCAATCCCAGGTGTGTGTACAGACTGGGAGAAGAACTCCTTGAGAGCAGCCCTGCGGAGAAGGACTTGGGCGTTGTGATTGACGAAAAGCTGGCCATGAGCCGGCAGTGCGCTCTTGCAGCCAGGAAGGCCAATGGCATCCTGGGCTGCATCAAGAGAGGGGTGGCCAGCAGGGAGAGGGAGGTGATCGTCCCCCTCTACTCTGCCCTTGGAAGGCCTCACCTGGAGTACTGTGTCCAGGCCTGGGGCCCCCAGTACAGAGGGGATGTGGAGCTGTTGGAGCGGGTCCAGAGGAGGGCCACCAAAATGATCAGAGGGCTGGAGCACCTCTCCTGTGAGGAAAGGTTGAGGGAGCTGGGATTGTTCAGCTTGGAAAAGAGAAGGCTCTGGGGAGACCTCATTGCGGCCTTCCAGTACTTAAAAGGAGCTTACAGGCAGGAGGGGGACTGACTTTTTACACGGGTGGATAATGGTAGGACAAGGGGGAATGGGCTAAAACTGAAAGAGGGGAGGTTTAGGTTGGATATCAGGAAGAAATTCTTGACTGAGTGAGTGGTGAGGCGCTGGAACAGGCTGCCCAGAGGAGTTGTGGCTGCCCCATCCCTGGCTGTGTTCAAGGCCAGGCTGGATGGGTTCCTGGGCAGTTTGATCTAGTGAGCTAGTGGCTGGCAGCCCTGTCCACGGCAGGGGGTTGGAACTAGATGATCTCTGAGGTCCCTCCCAATCCAAGCTGTTCTATGATTCTGTGACCTCCAGAGATCTCTTCCCACCTCAACCATGCTGTGATTTTGTGGAATAAATGTGTTCACAATTAACTGCCTTCTACCTGCAATTATAAGCCTTGTATGTACAAATGAATGCTTTCAAATATCAACCAATATCCCAGCAGCACTGTAACACTTGTAATCTTCCATTTTCATCTTCCAGAAGGATGAAAACAAAAACCAAACCAAGCAAACAGTCCCACAAAACAAAACCAGGCCATACAAACCAACCAACAAAAGCCTGACCTTACTTTACTGGAGAGGATGCCAGTGTATGCAGCTGTTTCCAAGCTGAGAACAATGGATCTGCACATTGGCTGCTCATTTGCTGTGCCATATATTAAAATTTTTACTGAGCTTGATGTCTCCACAGTAAGAGTCACAACCACAATACAAAGCTACCAACAGATTCTTATGCAAGCTGCTAAATAATTACAGAACAAAATAGATTTCTAATATTCTGTGATGAAACTGATCATTTTTCATTTTAATTGCAGTTCCAAGGCATGACAGCTTTACCCCCTGAAATAGAGAGACCGTACAAGACAGAGCCAGTAATATGCAGTTCATCTTCCTGTTTACCTTGCAGTTTATTCCTCACCCTGCTGTTTGTTGTACATGTCACAGCCAGTACCATAGGAAACATTGGGCCCTTTGTACAATAATTTGTATTCATTTGTGTTCCGTATGCCATGCAAGTTCTGATGTGTTTGCACTGTTGCTATTGTAGATTTATTTTTTTACTTATTAATAAACTAAATTTGCTAGTTCAAAATAAAATGTGTACTTCCTCTGAGAACTGTGGTTTATTTGGTTTTCAATGTAAAATATATATAAAACACAGTAGGTACACCAGCACATCGCGTATTGAAACCTTTTCACATACCGTTTTGTTAGGCTTTGTCCTGCTTCTTCACATGGTGTTTTCAAAACCAACTCTGTATATGGGTAAAATTAATAAACTAAAAGCAACTTAGTTAACCACATTCAACCTGGAGTATGCTGTATTATTTTGTCTTGGTTCTTGACATCTGCAGGTTATGGAGTTATTGCTGTAAGGACAGGTCTTGCAAACACATATTTGGGTATGTCTGACTGGCACCTGAAGTAAAGTTACAGGGAGGATTCATTTGGGAGGACATTTCCAGGAGGAACACATTGCAACCGGTCTCTTCTCCTGAGAGCAGCAAGTGCTACAGGTGTGAAATGGATGAAAATGGGGGCAGAACCCCAAACCTCCTCACAGTGATTCCTGTACAAGGAATCCCTGACTTGGCAGGCGTTTCTCTCCCCCTTTATTCTCTTCATCTCTTCCTCAGTCCCCAGAAGTTCAGCGCGTTTCTTTTGCCTTAAGGTGCTGGTAGGCCAAGTAGACTTCTGGCGAGGCTAGCACACCTTTGCTGTGCTCAACCTGGATATAGCAGCAGCAATGAAGATCGATGTCAGTGCCAGGCTCAGGCATGCACAGGGAGCAGAGCTCAATCCTGCCAGCAGCTACCGCTGGCACATGCCGAGCATCCTGATGTGCCAAACTGTTGATTAAAAGGTTACTTTTGTGACCCATGTATGTGACTTTTTTATTATTATTATTTATTTATGTGAAAATCTGCATCTTCTTTACTCATCTGGTATTAGGTATGGAAAATTCCCTAAAGCTACCAAATTTATTTCTCCCCAATGAAATTATGCAACACAGTGGAAAAAAGACTTTGATCATCCAAAATTCCCTTATTTCTATAGCCCCACTGTAGCTGCAGTTAACTATAAACTTTCCTCAGTGCAGCATAAAATTTACTGTAGCATCGCTGCAAAAGTAAGTTGTTTTGGATGTTGAGATTGTGTTTCTGACTGCTGCAACACCTGCACTACAGCTAACCTCTGCAGACATAGTTACATACAGAGTTTGTTATGTGCAGTCTGTGTCACTGAACACTCACATGCAGCACGGTCAGTCCAGAGTAGATCAAGAACCCAATTTCACTGAGGTGAACTGGTTTTCTGGGTCATTGGTTGCTAACCCCTGAAACCTGCACTTGTCTGTGAAATTGCATCTCTTAATGAGAGCAGGCTATTCTGATGCAAAGAGCTGTCACATCCGAAGAAAAGTAAGGAGGGGATTTGGAAACTGTCTTCTTTGTATTTGAGGAGTGAGAAGGAAAGCAGCACAAAGCTGGTAAGGCTACTTTGTGGAGAGCCAAAATGACAATTTGTGTGATAATCTACGCAGAAGAAAGGCATTGAAGACGCTAATGCCTGAAGTAAAGATGAGAGAATTAATCAATGCTAGATTAAACTTCTAGGCATTATAACAATCTCATTATGAGATGTATGCATAAAGGGAATTTAAAGTCAGCTGTGAAGACAGAGGTTCATGGGGACCACTAAATCCTCCTGATGATGCAGTCTGCACTTTGGAGTAGGAGAGCAACTCCTGACAAATCCTGGGGAGTTTCTTCGCCACTGCTGGGCAGCTGCTTCATCTAGATACGTGTTCTGCCACCCTGTCTACAGTGTGGGGTGCAGGATAAGGGAAGGGAAAGGTGTATACAGATTTTTTTTTTCATACCAAAACCTGAAGTTTCAAAAAACTTCCTAGGTGACTACCTAACTGTCTCCTTCCTGCCAGCAGAAGAACTACACTTTTCTGTTTCAGGTTCCTGAACAGAAATGGCTGGGAAAAAAAAAAAAAAAAAAAAAAATTAAGAAAGAAAAATAATGATCATGGTGAATTTTAGGCAGAAAAATCTTCCAACTGATTATTGATACAGATCTACTCTGAACATAAAAACCTAGGTCATCTTCCAGCTAAGTTATCACAAGGCCCAGTAAGCACCTTATTGTAAAAGCAGTCAATGGGAGCTTTGGCCTTTCTTGGACTTATACTGATCCCTAAAGTGGATGTTTGAACAACTCCTTGCTAGGAACTGAGAGGGAAAACAACAGAGAAAGAAATGAGGAAAGAACATGTGCTAGACAAGGGAGCCCTTCTGAATGCTACATGGTCTCTCAGGTATTTGCTAGCAGATGTGGGCTACTGGCATCAGGCCTGTGTAGACTTGGTTTGTAATTAAGATAAAGCAGATCTAGGGTTATTTTCCATTCACCTGGCTGTTCTCTGACTTGATGCTGTTTCTTTTCTAAGGGGATTTCCTTGCCATGAGCACCCGTCTTAATAACAAGTGAACAGATGGGTATTTGTTGTTGCCGCTGAACGTGCCACGAGATGATGTAAAGCAAAGCTGGCACAGAAGGCATGTCTGTGAGAGAGAACTGCTAGTGTATCAGGACGACCTGTCTTATGCACTAGAAGTCTATTTTTGCTTAACCTGAAACTGTTTTATAACTTCTGGAGGGACAGAAAGGAAAATTTTGCTTCACAGGTAAATAAAAATAGAGACTGGTGATACAGTTCTGGGATCCTTCCAGATAAAGGATCCAAAACAAATGTAAGCACATTACATTATGGAAGAAGCTTAAATCAAGAAAATAAATGAAAGCTGGAAGTCTAAAACTGTCCAAAGTTCAAAGAAAGGGTAAGCCACAAGCCAACTCCATGCCAGTGAAGAAAAAACAGGTGGTGCAAACAGTTACCAAGTCACACTGCACATGAAAAAGCTCTCATGCACAGATTTTCATGATTTTCTTTCAATATTTTGCTCTGCTAAGGCATATGCTCTTGAATTATATAGTTACCTAGAGCTTCCATCATGGTTATAATTAAATACAGTAAATACTGTTTCCAAGCATACCGTGGTGAACAGGATATTGAGTATACACAAGGAGATCAATGAGTTAGAGACATTGAGCATGAAACAAGTAAACGTAGTACCTCCCTTCAAAAATCTTGTCATTCAAAGTTTTTTTGTGTGAAGAAATGCATGAAGAGTTTCTAATCAGAAGCTGAATATATAAATATTGTAGTGGGCTAGAAGTTGCATTCGGAAACAACAGCTGGAAGTCCCAGTCTCCTTAAATCAGATTCACCACACAGTGGGCCAGCTGCCTGTCACCTGTATGCTGTCTGTCTCTCTGCCTATCTCTGACTCTCTCTCTCTCCTATTTACATTACTTAGTTCCCTTTATTTTTTTTCTTTCTTTTCTTTTCTTTTTTTTTTTTTTTTTAATAATTATTTCTTATTTATTTATTCCATTTTAGGAGTATACAGACAACCCCATGCCCACCCACTGGTGCCTGGCATGCAGTGACCTCTAAGCAGGGCATCTGTGGACCCACACAAGTGCTGTGGCAGCCGGTGGGAGCGCGACTGTTCCGGGCCTATGCCTTGCCACTGGGGAGGGCTGGCTTAGTAGCCAGCCTGGCTGGTTAAAAGTAGGGACAATGTGGCCGTATTATCCCAGATGCTGGAGAGGCACAAATGTAATAAATAATACCTAGTGGAAACACTGGCCTCATTCTCCTCTTTCCTCCCCTCATGCAGAATGGGACTATTTATAGACCAATTATTGCTTCCAGCATGCTTAAGAATTTCCACTCCTTCCTCTCCTATTGAAGCTTTTTGGTGGATCCATGTCTTCCTTGAGAGAGAGAGAGAGCGAGCAAACTATCCTGATATTTTTAGTAGAGAAGTGGGAAGTAAAAAATGACAGCTGTGGCAGAGAAGCCTCTTCTCAGCTGTTTCTTCCATCCCCACAGAGGTTTTCCTGGGCTGCAGAGACCCCCTAGGAGCATCAGCCCTCCAGGAGACCAGCATCCCACAGGCAAACTGAGCCTGCCACAAGCTGGCCAAAGTGGGGGTGCAGCTGTGGGGTTTCACTTTCTTCAGCCCCTGCACAGGGCTCGTGGTGCAGGTGCCCACAGCTGCCAGCGTGGCAGCCCCATGTAGACAGACAGATAGTCTGTCCCCAGAAAACCAGACTCGCCAGCCAAGGGGTGGAGGGAGGGGTGGAGAGAACCACTGACTGTGGTGCAGGGCTCACTGACCCCCATGCCTGCTAAAGCTGCTAAGTTATTTTAGTCAAGTCACATGGTCAGGAATGGGCTCACCATTTTGTGGATGTACGCACTCTAACCAACCAACTGGCCAGCGAAAACTGGCTTCACACACAATTTTTAACTCTCCATTCTCAGCTGTCTTCTTAGCACTGAGCCTTCAGGGCTGAAGGGCTTGACCTGCAGGTGCCTTTTGGGGACCTGCAGCCAGCCACCTGCTCTTCTTGCCTCAGGATCTTCCCCTTGTCCAGCTGTCTTCTCTTGTCAGGGATAAGCTGTCTGAGATGTCTGAGGACAGCCTGGACTCCAAGCTCTTCAAAGTTCTAAGTTCAAGCTCAAGTTGTAAGTTGAAGCTCCTCACGAAGTGAGACAAATTTAGAAATACTAGGACAGGTTTTTGCACTATTTTTTGTTGAAATTGTGGATTCTGTTCCAAACTCAGAGCTGTTTGTTAAGTCAACAACTTTGTAAACACAAAATTGAAGGTTTTGCTCCATCCAATGCAGAAAAGAATTAGTTATGCATGTCTGCTGTCTTGCTTTCTTCTCTCCCTGTCTCTTAGCTGTACAGTACAAACAATCAGCTATTTACTGGAGAAAAAACACCAAATCTGAAGCCTAGTGCATACTGCACTCACCTAGGATACAGGTATGAACACAATTTATGCTTGTACATCAGAGCTAGCAAAAGCAGAATATTTTCCCAGACTGAATTTTTACTTTTCTGGTAACTGTAGTTTGCAAGACAACTGTAGGTGAATGTAAGTTGATTTAAGGTGTCTAAAATTGTGACTTACACATTTGACTTTCACAGTTGTAAAAGCTGGCCATTTTAGGAAGAGTTATCTTGTCCTGATTTAAAAAAAAAAAAAAAAAAAATGGTAAAATTCAATGGGCAAGAATTACACCCATAATCATTTGAGAGATCCCACATAATGAGATGTGGTTCTTCCTGTTACCCACTTGGTTTGCATTACATGCACAGATTTCAATAAAACTGAAAAGCATTTTCAGTTACACTGAAAATTTTTTTACAGGTACAAATGTGTTAAATTTGTGATTGTTTCTTCTATCCATCCTGCTCTTCAGCAAGGTAAGATAATGAGAGCATTACCTAGGTGAGGCAGCTGCCACAGAGGACCATTTTCTCCTGCATAGCATTTTAGTGCCAACATTAAGTGGTGGAAAGACATTTTTATATGCCGTCATTGACGTAATTGTTCTAAAATCTACTTTTGCCTGGTTTCTGTCAGTGCAGAAGGCAGAAGAGAATGGTAACTCCTGCTTCCAGCACCTAAGCCAAATCTGACTGCTTTCAAGATTACCTGTTAAAACCTTCAAGACTAGAAGTACCACAGCTGTAAATATACACATTGGAGCATGAAGCTTTTCCTAAACAACTGTGGTAAGTGTAACATTTCCTCCAGCAAAATTTGTTTGCTCCATGCCCTGCCTTTCCGATCTTTGCTGCAATGATGGTGACCTCTTGTTTATCACTTCAGTGGTGACTTCTGTGCTGGCTGCCCAGTGGGGAGTTCAGAGGCTCTGCTGCTCTTTGCCCCCTGGCCATGGTGAAGAGGTCTGGAACTGACTGTGGCCACTGAGATTTTCACGTCTTCCCTGCAAATTTCCTTGGGTCTCCATGCAGCTGGTAAGGAGTAAGTGAAATTTATTTCCTTGTTTTTAAAATATACTCACAAAATTTGGAAACACTGTATTTTGGTATATGACAGGAGCTCTGAATGGAAGAAACTGAAGAAACTTTGTGGTTGGATTGTATATACTAAATTAATTCCAAGTATGCATGACAACTGAATGTAAAAACAAAGTGTGACTTTTTAAACAGTGAAAAGGAGAGTAGTTGCTCTGATATACAGAGGAAAAAGTTCAGTACACTACAGATACTTGCCTTAGAAGCAAAATCTTCATTATAACATATTTTGGATACTGCACAAATAGGAAGGTCGATGAGTGGTGTAGACGTGGCTGACTAAACCATTGTGGCAGTGTCCTTTTAAAAGTACTGAGGTTTAACCTGTACTGTTGAGATTTTTAAAAGGCTCTGTTGAATTAACTATGTATCTTTTTAGTCAAAAGCAAAGCAAACACCAAAAATGTAAACAAATTACTTCAGAAAGAGGAAAGCTGGTGTGCAGGGAGTTTGTAAATGATAATGTTACAATCTCAGATGGCAGCAACCACCTTATCACCACTTCCTCACAATAACTGTGTGGTTCCTTGCTTGCTCCCTTGTCTGGGAGAGCCCAGGAGAGACAGAGCAGAGCTTGTGTTAGCTAGGAAAGGCAACAGCTTTCATCTCCCAGCCTTGTTAGAATTAATCTATTTCCATTTATTTTTATTTGAATCAAACAATTTCTATTATTAAGTTCATGCCCAGATCACACTGTAGAAATCATCTTTTATTACGTTATAGGCAGCACATAGGTAGCTAACTAACTAGATACATACTGCAGCAGCTCACAGCTTGCGGAACATGCTTTTGGGGAGAGTGTTGCTTTGATCTTTTTCAACTTAGGGCTGTCTTGGAACAGCATGGTCTTTCAATAACTGGAGACAAAGCAAATGCAGTGGGACATACTTTTCTTTCAGTTCCTACATTTTCCTTTGTATTTAACCCTCAGATGATTTTATAAAGTGTTTATTTTTTGGAGGGTGGAGTGGAAGGTGTTGTACCTACTGAGATGACAAAGATAACAGACCCTTTCCCCTAGCTGTCATGCATCCCTACATGCTGTTGGCTTTACCTGGGATATGTCAGAGCTCCTCAAATGATGCCAAGTGTTATTCTTTCTTCTTACATTCAAGCCAGCTGATGCCTCTTGTTCCCTGTAGCAGAGGAGGCCAGTGCAGAACACAGGTCCTCATGACAGTATTTCATGTCAAGGAATGTTTTGCACAAAGTCATACTAACAAAATATTTACTTTAAGCAAATGTCTTTTTGCACTTGCCACCTGCTCCATATGCAGCAGACTCCTGTGACACTGAACGTGGGGCAGCATGCCCAACCTAGGACAACGCAGTGCAATTTCACTAACAAAGGGCTTCACTGTGACTTTGAGGGGAGCCCTGAGAGACAGAAAACTTACTGTAAAACACAAACAGATTTTATAAATACTCCTCTGGAGTCAGAGTTACTGGCAAAGTAAATTGCCTTTTGTGAGACTGTGCTCTCCTCTCCTATTTATGTCTCCCATGGGTTACATATACGTCACCTTGCAAATACTGTCAGCTTCTTCCATTCCAGAGAGCAAGAAGCTGACTGGGAGCTGAGTGTGGTTCTGTTGCTAATTAACCACCATGCAGCCTCATTACAAGTGGTTTAAAATTCCGTTATAAAATGGTGGCAAAACAACAGCAACAATAAAATTACTCTGTCTTTTATTTTTATAGGCCTAGACACACATTTCCTCAGCATACTGTCATTATTTAGTCATGATTTTACTTCTCCATTCACAGTGATTTTAAAGAAATACTATGGTATTTTTCACTGTAAATTCCTAACGTCTTGAAAGGAAATCTGACTAAATCCAAGTTGATGACTCCTTGCCATACTCTAGCCAAGGAATCAGAGGATAAGAAGCTCTTACAGCTTGACACAATGCTATGAAGAATCTAGCTTCACAAAGAGCAAGAATAATATGACAGTCTTAAACAGCTTTCAGCTTTAAGCACTGTTTATCTGTACAAGAGGAAATGCATTAAAAATACCTGCTTCAGCAAGGCAAATAGCACTTCCAAGGGTCTCCTATCAGTTTTTCTGAAAAATTCTCCTCTCAGGTCTAGAAGAGCATATCATGCAGTATGTTTTTCCTTTTTGACTGGTCATCTTAAGATTGTACGGCTCGTTGTCATCAAAGAATTCCTAAAGATATTTAAGGGGATAGGATTTAAAATACTTGTTCATAACTTGTGCAAAACCTTGTGAGGCATTTCTGGGGAATACAGCAAACTTCTATAAATATCTATGTCTTTTAGACATCAAATCACAAGTTTCTTATATGCTGTGAATGCCATAAAGCTGCTGAAGTGTTGGCCATTATTTGTGGCATCATGCAATAAAACTAGGAGAAGCTTTTTCCAGATTGTTAATCTCCGGGGAGGCTGTAATTGAAATACTGAACCTGGGCACATTTTTAGACTTGACAGGCTGGATTCACTGCTGATGTAAGGTGGCAAGAATCCATTATACAGCTATACGAGTCTACCTCATCCTTCAGCAGCAGAGGCTTTGGACCTTCAAGGCTGCAAGATGAAGAAAAGCAGGTCAGAAAGTTGAGAAGGGCAGCACAGGAAACAGACAGCAGGGGGAATTTTAAAGATAAATATGTCCAGCTGAACATGCCTCTAAAGGTTAACACTTTTTGGCTGGAGTGAGGGGAAAAATTGAGGGGTAGGAAGGAGGGGGATGATCTATATATAGGAACTCTCTATGTTGTTGCATGTCTGTTTTTACTGAAGGGCAGAAAGGACAGAACAAATGGGTTCCCCCCTAATGCTCTGAACCAAGCTTAGGAGTCAAATCTATGACAACATGCATAGGGGAGATGGATACCACAGAGACAGGGGGCTGTGAGACGTGTAGGGCGTGCATTGATTCAGAAGAGAAGGAATTATTAAAGGGATTTTTGGAACAACTGGACAAACTAAAACTATGGAAGACTGTATTAGCCAAGCCTTCCTGATAACAAAGTCTGTCCAACTGTTTGTTCATCTCCTATGTGAAGTCCTGAGGGCTTTACTGCCTGGAAAAAAGTAATCTTAGAATTGACAAAAACTGTCTACTTTATGGTGCATTCCTGAACTGACAGAGGATAGCCTGGTAACCAGATAAGAACATTTCCTTGTAAATGGAAACACAAAACATGCCTGTTCCAAGTACTTTTTTCTCTGTAGGTGTATTTTTGCATGCATCATGTTTATAACAAAACTTCCATTAAAGGACTAGCATCTGTTTGCCAATACCAATACTCAGAAATGTTTTTTTCAATTTTTTTTTTTTAAATCTTTAATACAGATACATAGAATGTTTTTATATATATATTTGGAACAGGTTAGAAATTTTGGGAATTGCAAACTGGAGAAAACATTTCATATTGGAAAAATACATATAATAAAAAATTGTTAGTCAGCCTCAAACCCAGGACAGACAGTAAATTAAATCCTTCTATACAGTGTTCTCTCCAAAGTGTTACTTGCATTAAGAATAACTCATCCAACATACTTCACCAAAAAGTGGCAGTTTTCAAATTCTGTATTAATAGGAAAAGTAAGTCTTGTTTGCCTTTAAACAGTACTTGCTGGACCAGGAGTCAGCTTCCATACATTAGGGTTTAGTTCCCAAACTGGGTTTAGTTCCCAAATTTGGATTTAGTTTTACTATTGCAATTTCCTTTTTCTGGCTTCCCTCCCTTCATTTCTATTCAGTAGCACTAGCTGGAATATTCCAATTCATCCACTACCTCATTAGGTGTGACTAATTAGGTGGTCATCTTTTTGGTGCTAAGGTTTTCGTTTTCTTTTGTACCCTGAGAAGAAAAGCCACATACTCTGCTCTGACTGGCATGAAGCATTTATTTTGCTTGTTTACCACTGATGGCTACGAGAAAACGTGCTTCACCTGCCTGCACAGCCAGATAAGAGCAAAGGAGGAACTTTAAAGGTCTGAATCCCGGATTTGGTAGGAGGCAATTGCCACCTTCCCCATCACGCTGTGGACTGCCCCTGTATGCCCACCTGCTAGCCTCGACTGGCCAAGCACACAGGCTTGCAAAATGCAGGCTGTTCATGTCTGGTTTCGGTCCTGTATCAGCGCTTAATTTGCCAGAGATGGAGGGCTCTTTTCTACGAGCAGAAAGACTCCAGAAATTCTTCATCCCCATTCCACGTTTTCCTGTTCAATTTTTCGTTAAAAAGAGAACCAGACTGAAAAAAAAAAAAAAAAAAAAAAAAAAA
>VXAV01004461.1:31517-56629 GCA_013399715.1 Alectura lathami
AAAAAAAAAAACTGCTTATTGAACAGCACTCTCTGCTGCCTCTTGAGGGGTTTGCACACGGCAGGGGCTCCGCAGCTTCCAGAGGCTAAAGCGGACGCCTCCCAGGGCGGGAGAAATGCTCTCTTCTGACAGGGAACTTGCGGGGATTGTGCTAAAACGGCTTTGCCAGCCCTAAACCCTGCCATCTCCTCTCCAAACGAGGGGGACAGCTCCGTAGTAATGAAAGAAATGAGCGAAAAAAAACAGCCAAATAGGTGCACTTGCACCAAGGGTAAAACAAGTTTTTTTTTTTTTTTTTTTAAACTGTTTAACCCACACCACAGCTAAAGCAAAACACTCTACACAGACAAAAGCACATCACCAAAACAGCCTCTTAAACTCCTCGTTTAAGCTTTCCAAGCGGAAACCAGGCAAAGCAGAGCAGCTGAGAGCATGGGGCAGCCCCCACCCGAAGTTAAACCAAGGAAAACAAACCAGCCGGCCGACGAAGCCCAGCTCCAAAGCCGAGGCCCTGCCCCCTGGCGGCGGCCGGGCGGCACAGCCCCGCGCTCCCGGCGGGATTTCCCCAGCGCGCTCTAGGCCGCGGGCGGACCGCCACCCCCAGGGAGCGGCCATTTCCTGACCCTCATCAGCCCTCACCCTGCCGTGGCTGGGCTTACCAGCCGTGGATGGCCTTTCGAGAAAGGACAGAGGTTAAGGGCTTAAATACCACGGCCTTTCAGTCTTCACCTCATGGGAACTGTTAAAAGATTTGCTGTTGGTTTTGTCTATTGTCTACCCATTTCAACTTCATCTTTCCATTAGCACACACAGTGCTTACTCTGAGAAATACCGTGTGTGGTTGGTGCTGCCAAATCCAGCAGCCCAAGAGAGGTGAGGTGGCCACAGCTGCATGTCCCCAGGTCCAGCCAGCAGCAAGGCAACACCCCCAACAGCACACATGCACACACACAAAATACACACATATATGCGCATACAGGTTGCTGGCCCCAAAAAATCAATAGCAGTGATGACACTGCATTTGAATACAGACAGCACACACAGCCTAACCCTGTTCCCTTCTCTGGCAGTTCATAGTGAAGGTTCATCAGTAGGAAATACATACGCATGTATAATGCAGATCCCTCTGGTAGCTGGGCTGCAACACACACACAGAGTCATAGAGAGCTGCCAGATGGAGGAAGCCTGACTACACAGAAGTGCTAACTTTTTTTCCCGAGTGACAATAATCCAACAGCCACAGGCCTATAGAACAGTTCCTTCTGAAGAAGGAGAAAGAAGCACACGAAATATGAAGGGATGGAATCCACCTGTTTAGAAGAGGCAGGGCAATCTTTAGCAGCAAGCTAGCTACTCTGGTAGGGTGGGCTTTAAACTGAATAAATCAGAGGGTGGGGTCTGTAGCAGCAAGGCTCAAGCCACTGCAGCTGACTGGGGAGTGGGGCAGGCCTGCCATAAGAGTAATAATCCAGGCAGTCGCCTGGAGGGTGGGTGTAACTACTGGAGATCGCCTTGCATCCCCCTGAGGACACCTAGAAGCTCTACTAATTTCTCCTCTAATGCCCGTATACCAATGCATGCAGCATGGGTAATAAGCAGGAAGAACTTGAGACGTGTGCAGTCACAGGGCTGTGACCTCATTGCAATCACAGAAACATGATGGGGTGGCTTGCATGGTTAGAATGTTGTCATGGAGGGTTATGTCCTCTTTAGGAAAGACAGGTCAGTGAGGTGGGATGGGGGAGTAGCCCTTTATGTGCAAAAGCAACTGGAATGTATCCAGCTTCACCTAGGGATGGATGATGATCGAGTGGAGAGTCTATGGGTGAGAATTAAGGGGCAGGCTAACACAGGTGACACTGTAGTGGGTGTTTACTATAGGCCACCTGATCAGGATGAGGAGGTTGATGAGGCCTTCTACAGGCAGCTGGCAGTAGAGCCTCAAAATTGCAGGCCTTGGTTCTCGTGGGGGCACTTCAATCATCCTGATATTTGCTGGAAAAACCATATGGCCAGGCATGCCCGGTCCAAGAGGTTCCTGCAACACGTAGAGGACAACTTTCTGATGCAGGGGGTGGAAAGGCCAACAAGGAGAGGTGTGGCTCTGCACCTTGTTCTTACTAACAAGGAAGGACTGGTTGGGGATGTGAAGGTTGGGGGCACCCTGGGGTGCAGTGACCATGAGATGGTGGAGTTCAGGGTCTTAGGTAGTAAGAACAAGGCAATAAGCAGGATTGCAACCCTGGATTTCAGAAGGCCAACTTTGACCTCTTCAAAGACCCGCTCACAGGTATTGTGTGGGCTAGAGTGCTGGAAGATAAGGGGGCCCAAGAGAGTTGGCTAACGTTGCCACTTCCTCTAAGCCCAAGACCGGTGCATCCCTAAGAGTAAGAAATCAGGCAAAGGTGGCAGGAGACCTGCTTGGATGAGCAAAGAGCTCATGGAAGAACTCAGAGGGAAGAAGAAGGTCTGACATGTGGAAAAAGGAAGACCGTCTTGCCACCTGGGAGGAATAAAGGAATTCTATCAGGACCCACAGGGATGTGACCAGGAAGACAAAGGCTGGCTTAAAACTTATTTTGGCTAAGGAGGTCAAGGATATTAATAAAGGCTTTTTCATGTATATCAATAGCAAGAGGAATACCAGGGAAAATGTGGGCCCACTGCTGAATGAAGTAGGTGCCTTGGTAACAGAGGATGCTGAGAAGGTGGAGGTACTGAATGCTTTCTTTGCTTCAGTCTTTATGCCTAGAACTGCCCCTTGGGAATCCCAAACACTAGAGGTAGGAGAGAGATTCTGTAGAGGGGATGACTCTCCCTTGGTCGAGGTGGAAAGGGTCAGAGAGAGTTTGCTGATGATACAAAGCCAGGAGGAATGGCTGACACCCCGGAAGACTGTGCTGCCATTCAGTGAGACCTGTGCAAAGCTGGAGAGGTGGGCACAGAGGAACCTGATGAGGTTCAACAAGGTGTTGCGATCCGATGTCGCAAGAGGTTTCGTAACGATCCCAAGAGATGAAATTAAGACACAAATGAGGTCAAATGCCATAAACTAAACTTAATTTTATTATCAGAAATTGAGATACTATAGCGATAGGACAGAAGAGAAAAGGAGTAAGCTAGAAGAGATAGACAGAGAGAGAGAGACAGTAGAGCAAAGAGATTTCACCACTCCTCAGGTCCAGCGATGTCTGGGTGTCAGGGTCTGCCGGTCTTTGGTCATGGTGGGTCGTCGTTCAAGGTGTGATGGTGAGTTGACGTTGACCACATAACTCTGAGCGTACCAGCTCCCTTAGTTATAGTCCAGTGGTCCCAGACCACTCTTTTGAGTGACAGTTTCTGGCATCCAGGTTCTCAGCAGGGATCTCTTTTGTTCCTGTCTTCCAGGCCTTGCAAATTATAATCAGCAGTGATAAGAAGAAGCAGGTAGGCACCAGACTGTGTCCTGCCTTCACAGAACACACTGCTGTTACCTCCTAGCTTCCCCTACCAAGCTGAAAATATTTGCTCCCAGGCAAGGGGCTTCAGGAGCCAACATCAAGTATCTCCTGCCTTGGGCCTTTTCATTTGAAAGCAAACAGCTTCTGGCTTTGTCCAAGAAGTGCTTTCAAATGTAAAACTGTCACAGGTGTTGTTGATTGTAGAAGGTTCTCAGGTTGATTTGAGACAATGCTTTAACAGTCCCAGACACAAGGGCAAGTGTAGAATCCTGCACCTGGGGAGGAACAACCACATGCACCAGTACAGGCTGGGGGCTGACCTGCTGCAAAGGAGCTCTGAGGAGAAGGACCTGGGTGTCCTGGTGGACAACAGGTTGGCCATGAGCCAGCAGTGTGCCTTTGTGGCCAAGAAGGCCAATGGGATCCTGGGGTGCACTAAGAAGAGCATGGCCAGCAGGTTGAGGGAGGTGATCCTCCCCCTCTGCTCTGCCCTTGTGAGGCCGCGTCTGGAATATTGTGTGCAGTTCTGGGCTCCTCAGTTCAAGAAAGACAGGGATCTTCTGGAGAGAGTCCAGAGTAGGGCAATAAAGATGATTAGTGGTCTGGAACATCTCCTGTATGAGGAAAGCCTGAGAGAATTGGGGCTCTTCAGCCTGGAGAAGAGGAGACTGAGAGGGGATCTAACCAATGTATATAAATATCTGAAATGCGGGAGCCGACTGGATGAGGCCGGGCTCTCTTCAGTGGTGCCCAATGACAGGACGAGGGGTGATGGACAAAAACTGGAACACAGGAGGTTCCATACATATCTAAGAAAAACCTTCTTTACTATGAGGTTATCGGGGCTCTGGAGCAGGCTGCCCAGAGAGGCTGTGGAGTCTGGAGGTATTCAAGACCTGCCTGGACGCCTTCCTGTGCAACGTACTGAAGGGAACCCGCTTTTGCAGGTGGTTTGGACTAGATGATCTCCTGAGGTTCCTTCCAACCCCTATAATTCTGTGATTCTGTGAATTTTTGGCCACTGCAATATACACCAGCTGAGGAGCAGCCTGGGCAGCCAGGCTGGAGCACCCTGCTTTGTGCAGCCCGTTGCTGCGGTGGCTGGAGCAGCAGGTCTGACATGACATGCAGCACCCCATGGGGGCTCAAAGGGTGGGTCTGCGCTGTACTCACACACTCCAAGCTGACACTTCCAAAACAAGAGCTTGGGGAAGAGTTGGTAACTCTCTGTTGCTGGAGGCTGTCACCTCCTGCATGGATCTCCACAGGAGTGGTGGATGGGGAAGAGGAAAGATACATGAGCCAAAGACAGGTTTGACAGATATCAGCCTCGGGTAGGGAGAGGCTATGAGGCTTGCTGGTTTGCTGCAAATATACCAGTGTGCTCTAAGTCCACTTGCGCTGCCTCAGCACCTCCTTTCTGCCATCCAACCCCAATTTCTATGCCATGTTTCAAATGAGATGGGTGCTTAAGTTCTTTTCAAGAAGAAAGCAGCCAGAATGTTTTGACTGTGTGAAAAACAATGTATTTTTAACTAACCTCGTACTTGGAAATGAGTGATCATTTTGGGCTGAAATTTTCAGTAAATAATGCAGCCTAAATCAGACACTAGACATGGAACATCTTGTCCAAATGAAGAATTCAGAAAAATTATACACAACCAAGAATAGGACCTGTAAATGGGAAAAGCTGGGGAAACCTTAGTAGTAACTGGTAGCTTAAAGAAGTCTTACAACAGACCTTCTACTGGAAAGCTGAATAATTCAACAAAGATTGCTATTTTTCTTCATCTTTTTCTTCAGTGCTGATTTTTACCTCTGGTCTAACTTATCTCCCAGGGGAGACTTACAGCAGTACCTGGGATAAATGAGATTAGTGTACATTTATGTCTCTCTTCAGAAGACAATATAAAGTATCACCTCTCACTATGACCTTCCTTTGCTTCAACATTTTTATCGCGCATGGGAGAGTCAGCAAGATTTTTCTGAGTTGTGATTATTAGAAGTGAGTATTACCAAGCACTTAAAATTCAATATTTTTCACAGGTTTCTTTGTCTTAGCCAGATTTTACCACACATTTACTCTTAATTCACTTGTAAGTTCTGTAGTTGACAAGTCCTGTGCTGTTTTTTTGTTTGTTAGCTTGTATTAGTTATGAAAAAGCAGACTTTATAAATCACCTAGAAATTGACACAAGCAGTTATAGTTTCTCTCTTTTGCTGTCTTCTCAGGTGGTTGCTCGTTTTATAGAACAGGATAAATGTTAACAATGCTATCAACTTTTTTTTTTTTTTTTTGGGTAGTAGGTGATGTAAAAGTTACTTGGAAAATATTGCATATTTTTTCCATTGTAACACCTTCCCTTGGAGAAAGTTTGTGCTTGCTCAGATAACACTGAAGTAGTGGAAAATGAGGAATTTTTGAGGTATGCATGGTAGACCTAAATCCAGCTCCCATTGCCTGTCCTGGAGAGAGCATCCCGCCGCTCTCCTGCCACAACGGGCAAGGGCAGCTGGCTTCCTCCCATCCTCAAACCAGAGCCTGGATCACAAAAACAAAGCCGTCTTGTTACTGACTCCGGAGCTGAGACAGCAGGTCCGAGGTAAGGGGGAATATTTTACCCACTTCTGTAGATTTATTCAGTAAATTTGGACTGGGATTTGGATTGCTTCCTATTCATCTTCCTTTTCTGCTCTCAGACCCATGCTGTCGTGGGTAGGTGACTGGATACACAGGCTCTCTCATCTCCCCGTGGCTGTTGCCATGCTGCAGTCATGGAAGAAATACAACTGGGCATCACATCAAGGGTAAAACCTAGCTCATGACATCAAAGGTATGATCACAGGAACAAGATCCCTATTCAGGGTGAAAAACAGGGGCAACGTGTAGCTTTGACTTCTATACAGAGCCCAGCTGAGAACTATTGAAAACTATAAAGCTAATAAAGATCAATGCTACAGCTGTCAGTAGTGAAAAGACTCCATTCTCCTTGTACCCACAATGGATCTTTGGCGGTAAAGTCAAACCAACTTGCATCATTTAGCAATGCTATAATATTCCATGCTCAGAGAATTTCTGAAGTCATTTAGTTGTATTATTTAAGACAAAAATGGAAACCACAAAACACATGACAGAGTAGTTCAGTGCAGCAAAAGAAAGTTAAACAGCAGCCAGACTGGGTGAGAACACGCGGTCATTGTTCTCACTGTTTCGACTTTCTGATTCTCAATATTTTCCTTTGGAAATGTGAGTGTGGTGTATCTCTGCCCACCCCACCATGGCTGCACACAGAAGCATCACTACAGCTGCAATGGGCAGATGGAAAGCACCTGTCTTTCGGTAACTACAGCCTCCAATGCAAGACAGTCTAGCATCTCCGAGCTGAAAGCAGAACGGACAAGTGTGGCAAAAGTTAAGTTCAAGGAAATTTGTTATGAACTGTTTTTATGTGCTTACTGAACTTTTATACATCGCCTTTCAGACCACGTAATTCTCACGCAATTAATCACCCTCCCTGAAGATACGAGCTTTCAGCTGTAATATTTTCCCCTCTTTAAACTCAGATTCTTTCCTTTCTTTGAAGGGGCCAAGAAATGTCATTATTGGAACCACTGAATTAATTAATCTTATGACTGTTAATTCACGCTTTCTTCAGTCAACCTGGAAAAGGTTGCTTCCTAGGAGTCATAGGGGCTCTCAGGACGTGTTTTGGAGCTTTGTGTTTGTGCAGCTCTTGCTTACTGACACTACGCCGTCTTCCAGATCTCTACAGAGGCAGTCACCCTCCAAGTCAATAACACAGTTGCGCACTATGGCTAGAGTTTGTCAGGAAAAATAGCTGAGTAGGGTAGCCTGGCTGCTTCTGATCAGCTGTGTTTATCTAGACTGAGTTAATAAATATGACCGAGTCAAGATGGTGAGTCTGCTGTCTGTGGCAGCTGGCCAGGAGCTCCTGGGTAAAGAGAGCAGCTCAGTGACACAGGAAGGCAAAAGGCGAATGTTTGCTGTTGGTACACAACTGCTAAAACAACTTACGCAGCTCACAGTGGGCTGAACAATCAACAAGATTGATACCATGACCTAGGAAAAGGCTGGCATCCTGGTAGAATGTCTGAAAAACAGAGGGATTTTTCTTCCTGTTTTCTTCAAGCTACACTTTGGAAAAAAAACTGCAAAAGCAGGCTGATCGGAAAATATTCTCTTTGTACAATGGAGGCCTGATAGAGAATTTTAATCAATAGCAAATGCTGTATCTTTCTCTCTCTCTCTCTGCCTATCTTTTTCTCTCTCTTCATAACACCCACGCTCTTTGTTTATGCACACACAAGCATACACACGTGTTGTTGAGGAACTGATAAACTCCATTGTCTGCAGGATGCTGTTTCTCTCACCACATATCACAATGGCTTACTCTAGAGGAGACAGCGGAACACAGCGCTGTCTGCTAAAGCAGGCTGAGACTTTGGCTGAGAGATGGGGAGAAGAGACAACTGGCATACCTGATGAGCTGTCAGGCTGAATCTCTCATTGCCTCCTTGAAGTTTCTTGGACTTTTCATGTGCACCTGGGTGCAGACCGAGTGAAGATGTTTTGTATGCATACATAGACAGTACATGATCTTCAAATTATTTTAAATCAATTTCAAATTAGAGCTTTAGCTACCCTCTTGTCATTATGAGTTTCTCCTCTATTCACAAGTGTTGCAGAGCAATTTCTTTAAAAGCGTGTGAAGATGCACTCTTTAACCCCTGCGAAATTAATATATGACTACATCTGTTGTGAGATGTAGAAGTTTTGCAAAGACCAATCTTATTACAAAACATTTGTAGTATCTTGTTCTATATCACATAAATATATTATAAAGTAAATCATGATTCTTTTCAAGATGGATAATCTGAGACATTACAAATTAAAAACAACAACAAAAGGAACGTCTCAAGATTGTGGCTTCTTGAATTTTTGCTTGGCAGTTTCAGCTGATTTTCCTACTGATTGTCCATGGAAACAAGTAACTGGTCATTTATTCACTCTATTTCCTGGAAAGGAATTTTGGTGCCCTGGAAAACTGACAGTGTCAAAGGCCTTCCAGACAGATGACATCAGTGGCTCTTCCCTCGTCCACCGATGCCATTACGCCATTGTAGAGGGCCACTAGGTTGGTCAGGCGGGACTTGCCCTTGGTGAAGATGTGATGGTTGTCACACATCACCTCCCTGTCTTCCATGTGCCTTAGCATAGCTTCCAGGAGGATCTGTTCCATGATCTTCCCTGGCACAGAGGCAAGGCTGACAGACCCAATAAGAATGATATAGTCTGAGGCCTACGTTACTGCCTGCCCTCCACAGCAAGGGCATAGCACATAATTGTAATGGGATTCTTCAGTTACAATATAAATTAGCAAATATTGCATGGGCACATGAAGCTGAATGCACATTTTTAGATGCTGCTGGTGATTATTTCATGGATCAGTGGAACAAACACTGTTATGAACATCCGCTGTATATTTAACTTCGTCTAAGGACAAAAATTTACAATACCCAGAGAGCTGTGCCAACATTTTACAACTTGTTCTTTCTATTCTGTCAGTTCACAGGCGTCTTAGGGGTGTAAGCAATGAGTACAAGTTTGGTAAGTCCTTCTTTGAATGTTCAGCAACATCAGGGGAATAGGGAGCCAGGGCCTGGTGTCCAGTCAAGGCCTCTCAGCATGCCTGCATAAACACTAACAGTCTTATTCCCTCCGGGGAATTCCATCACAACAGGGGCATTGTAAAAGTGATCTTTTAGCACTTTATTCTACTTCTTCTGACATTCATGACATTAAACTGAGAAAAGGTAGTCTGCTCCTGGCCAGTTCTAAGGAACAGAAAAGTTTAGTATCGTGGATGGGAGACTGCAAGTTAGAATAGCACGTAAACTTGCCCTAATTAGTGTTGTGGATGCCGCCAGTGCATCCAAGAATTAAAATGCCTCACAAATAGGATTAAGCCAGAGATAGTGATATGGTGAGCTACAGCTGAGCATGAAGAACTGCGAAACCTTGCAGATGGGTGGTTCAGAGGAGGTGACTGGAACTGGATCTGTGGGAAACAAAATTATAAACAGTTCCTCTGTTACATTGTATGGTAACACAAAGAGTGATTTGTAGCTATTCCTCAGGAATAATTTGAGAACAAAAAATAATTAATTTTGTGGTCAGTTTATGCAATTCGTGCCATATGTTTTTTACACAGTTCACTGCACACCTGGGCCTGAAGTAGATCGAGTAACATTTTTTAAGACCAAGGGGATATTTTGTTTCAGCTTATAAAATGGATGCTCCTTGTGGTCACAGTGTGAATGTTTTTCAGTTATCTGATACTGCAAGAGGAAGGTCGAAGTGTTATGCTGTGAGCTGGGAAGCATTGCTTCTAATTACTGGGAAAAAAAAAAAAAAAAGAGCAAACGAATCGGGGTTAGTATGGCATTAGATGTGGTGCACTTCTGTGCATCTCAGATTTTTTGAGAGATAACAGCTGACATTTTCCCTCGGTTGCAGATGTATCTCTGGTGACATGCAAGACTAGAGAGACCCTTCATGACCCTCAGTTAAGACCTCCAGGTGGCATCTCAAATACCACGACAGAGGAGCAATGAGTACGCTCTCTGCCAGGGTTTCTGTCACTTCTTCCCTGAAGAGAAGTGCATGCATAGAGATCTTCCTCCAGTGGCAGCTTACAGCTTACCAGAAGTTACTTCCTTCCAGATGTGGAAACTTGTCCAGTTCTCCTCCCATTCACAAGTACCCACTTGAGTCCTTTCTGTCCCAGCTGTGGAAAAACACCCGCTCCCTGGCCAAGAACACCCAGCTCACTTGGACTGTCCAAAAAGAGCCGACTTCAGGGCTGGCTATGAATGTGAGGAATGGACCATAAACAGTACAATACTGATGTGATTGGCCAGCAACCAAATTACTCAGAGCTCTCTAACACACTGCTGGAGGATACACCTATACTTACATCTGGATTATTGTCAAAATACAAAGCATTCTTGCCTACCCTGGGTCTCAGTACAAAGTGCATCCTAGGTGATTGATTTCTGAGAAATCTAATATTGGATCTGCGATAATGCCTTAAAGGCAACATACAAAATATTTATGTTCCACCGCAGGGTCCAAATTTGTGAAATAAATATTTGCTCTCTTGTATGTCNAGCAGATTGCTGGTCTGCTTTATTGGTCCAGAAAGAATTTAACTCTATAGTCAAGAACATGTACAATGATCTGTTGGCCCATGGCAGGACTCAGACAGACCTTTAACTGCTTGTTTAGTGTGACATTTCTATTTAGACTCGCTTCCTCTGCTCTACTCTTTTGAAAAACACTTTGTAATGACCTTCTGTTAATATATCATGTATTATATAAACTCTATACTGTATAATGAATAAAATATAGTGTATTTCTTTTAAAGGTTGGAATCCTATTGTACTGAAATTTCTCAAACACATCAGAGAGGATCTCAGCTCAGAGCATTTAAAATTCACACAGTGTGTAGCTGCAGTGATGGAGAGAAGACAGATCAGAGTACAGATAGCAGTGTACCACATTGATCGAGCATGCAACCATTTAGCACGTTTTACATCAGCAACACAATGTATCATTAGTGGTTTTTTGGTTAGATATGTTATCCCTGGTGTTTGTGATTAAAACATATCTCCCAGACTTTCACTGTGGGCTAACAGTGTTCATTAAAAGATATTATATTATTGTCATGAAAATATATTATAAGATGTATGTGCCCTCAGATCACCTCATATAAAATTGTCAGCATATGTTCACCAGTAGCACTTAAAAACTAGAAACTGAGTGTTCTTGTTGAGAATGTGTTCCTAAGTATCACCATATTTTTTACTGTTGTGAAGCTTAGGTTGCTGAGTGTGAAAATTTACTAGGGAAAGTAATTAAGAAGCAATTCAGACCATGGAAAATGCACAGCAGAGAAGACCCCTGTGCAAGGAAACATTGGTCCTAGCTTGAATTTTTTATGTACATCCTCATTTGAAAATGCCAGCCTCTTTGGCCTTCAGACAGGTATAGCTTTTCTTTCTTAGAAAGACAGGTATCTATTTCTTTCTACAAGACAGAATATCCTAACAAAAGATTTCTACCTCAGATTTTCACTTTCTTGTAATTACTTAGATTGCTGGCATAAAACTGGAGCTTCACATTGTTCTTTAAGTAGTGCTAGTAGTAGTGCTAAATAATCATTTATTAAGGGTGAACATTAACTGAAGGTTGTCTGCTCAATTAATATTTCCCTTTTTAACCTATATTGCTTTCATGTTAATAAACTGGATTGTTCCTGAATTCAGTCTATGTATCATTCTTTTTTTTTTTTTTTTTTTTTTTTTNATAATTCTGAAATATTGAGGCTTTTAAACATAATTAGTCTACTGTGAAAGTCTGGGAGATAGTTCTTCATAACATGAGAATTTTAAATAGGGCATCCTTTAGATTTGGAGTATTTCTCTTTCTAAGAATTTGACTTATCACAGAAAGTTGCAGGAGGAAATGGGACAGTCAATGGCATCAGCAGACCAGAGACAGGAAAAGAGAGACAGCAGGAAAAACAGCATCTAGCTATCTACATACTTAGTGCTCGTCCCAGGGCAGTTTACCTGCAGGAAACAGATACAATGCTCTATCTTACCTGTTGTTTGTTGATCGAATGTGGGAACGCTGTAGTTTTTTGTGCCTGAAGGGATTGCCTTGGATCAGCTGATAGAAGGTCACAATACTGAGCAATCAGAAGATAAACCTGCTCCATTGCCAAGAGGAAATTAACATTTAAGGGGAACAAAATAAGGGGAACCATTTTCTAAGCTTTATATTGCAATAGGGTGGGTCTAATGTTGGATATTTGCTAAAGCCTAATCATTGGCCTAGCACAACTCCTTCACATGGCTTGCTGACAGTTGTCTCAGGGATTCTGAGGATTTTAGATTTTTTTCTAGTAGAGAGAAAGCTGTAAGGATTGCTTCTCTGCATATTTCAGATGGTCAGGTGCCCACTGCAAAATGTCTCTGTTCTTCAGTTTCACTGATGCTGTCTTGAGCTTACTGCCTGCTGCCTGCTGAGGATAGAGGGAGGAGGAAAACCTCAGTTGTATTTCACCACCAAAATGCCTTGCTTTGGCTCTGCTTGTGGTTAATTTTTCTTTCTCCACATTTGAATGTTGAGATTTGAAGATGTTGAGATTAGAGACAGCTGGGGTGATGCTTCAGTCTCATTGACAGTCAGTGAGACTGAGACTTGTAATTCTCAGAGGTGTTTCTGAAAAGTTTCTTTTGTCACATCAGATTTTGTGAATAAAATATTCCTCCAATTTTACTCCATGTTTTACATAGTGCATTCATACACATGTGCACAATTTTAATCCTTGAAGTAAGTTGCACACTCTTTATGTGAGCATAGTCTTTCAATCTATTTGCAAAAACTTCATAGTGAACATTAATATTCCAAATTCCTAAGTGTGTTATTCTTGGTGGTTTACTATTTACTAGATTACCATGTAACTGACTAAAACACAGAAAGGCATGAGGAGAAGAGGATACCAGTAAGGAGAGCAAAACTTGGGGCTGGTAATAGAGGTAATTTGAAGTCCAATACCATGGCTTTTGCTACTTCATGCAGGCCTCCCAGAGCCACATGCCTTATCATCACAAACAGTAGCTCTGCCACACTGGGTTGTTTCACAGCCGTGCTGCTTTCTTTTGGCATCTCTGGAGTGAACGAGGATAGCGTCACTGTTTATGAAAATTCTGGAAAATGCCCATCTTCCTCAGCATGATTTTCTAACTAAACTGGTACAAGCAATGAAAACAGACATTTACATACTTTCCAAGTGAAATTCAGATCAGAAATGCATGGAAATTCTTGCCACTGCTACCAGGAAATGGTGAAACCACAGCAAGACCTGACCTTGACTTGTGTGATCTGTGTTCTCAGCTGAAGTACGTTCATATTTTCCATGTTTTCAGTAAAAGATACATGGCCTGAGTGAGAGCTTCTGCCCTGGCACAGTCCTTCTTCACACCCTGGAAGGAAAGAGGTGGTAAGGGCTGCCACAGGAGTACTTCTCCCTGCAGTCAGGAGAAAGGACTCTCCCCTGCTCTACAGCCATCAGTGGGGCCTCACTTCCACCTGCCTTGATCCAGATATGGGGAGCAAGGAGGCACCCTGCAACTCATGCTGGCATGGAAAAAACATGATAAGGTCTTCTAAGGCATGATGTTTTCTGATATTAACAGCACAGCTGCTAGGTTGTGCCATCGAGAGAGAGGCTCGGCACTCTTCAGACTGTGTGTGGACACTGCCTCCAGTCAGAGTCCCAAGGGCAGAAAGATATGAGCAAACCAGAGTGGGCTCAGTGGGCCCCGGGGTGACTGGGTTGGAGCAGATGTCCTGTGTGGGGAGGGACGGGGCTGATTCAGCCTGGGAAGAGATCATGCAGGAGGAGCTGGTTGTCCCAGCACCCATGGGTGAAGGCAGTGAAGGGGACACAGCCAATGGTGCATAGTGGGAGGCCAGCAGATGTTGGGCAGAACTGGAAATGTGAGGTTCAGGCTGGATATGGTAAGGGAAAGCTTGTCTGTGATGGGGACGGTCAGGTCAGGCCATGGAGCAGGTTTCCTGGGGGATTCCACACAGCCCTGAGCAACCTGGTCTGACCACACAGCTGGCCCTGCAGGGAGCAAGAGGCTGCATTGGAAACCTCCTGAGCTCCCCCTCAGCCTGAATGATGCTTTGAGTCAGTCCTCTACCATGTGTAAAAACATACTTACATGATAAATGGGAGCTGTTCTTTCAAAGTGACTTCTAATGAGTCACTTTTGAAATTGTCAGTCTCACCCTCTACTTATCAGATTGGAAAAAAAAAAAAAAATCCTTAAACAGTGAGTGCTGCAATATCTTTGAATACTTTTTTCTTTCTGCAAAGGAAATTACCAGAGTTTACCATTGGAGGGGGATAGCGATGAAGCTTTTGCTCTCTGTCAAAGTATAACAGTCTGTGCAGAGGAAACATGGAATAAACAAATGCTTCTAGACCAAGTGATAAGCTTTGTATTTAGACTGGTAGTAAGTTGCTGAATACTATTGCATTCATTATGATTGTAAACTCTGGGAATTGATACTGCTCTGCAGCCAGATGAAATAGAAGGTCCCTTCTCTGAAGAAACTGGGACCGATGATTGCAGGGCTAAGCTTTTGAAAAGCACCCAGAGTCTTTTGAATTGGAGGGGATTAAGCTCCTCGAAGACTAATGCTCAGGACAGGATTTTCAGTGTTGTACTGCAGCATCCCTCTTGCAGATGTTCTAGCAAACTCCACTGCCTGAAAGGTAGGAATCTTACACTCCTTTCACAGTAGGCATACAGCATGCAGAGGTCTAAATCCTTATTAGATGGATACACAAAAGCCAGTGTGGCTGTAATTATGGTATTATAATATACATATAATATGTATATTATATACTAAAATGTATTGTAATGTTATCTGAAATCACACATCTTATTCTCCAAGCTGTGGGGAACTGGTGATTTTTGATCAGAATTCACCACCTTGAGCTCTCTGCCATCGCCACCTGCCCGTGCTGTGCCAAATTCACACAGGCTGCAGCTGTGGTGACCTTTCTGCAGCAATATGGGGCTAGCAGAAATAGGACCAGAGAAGGAAGAACATGGGATTTGATTCCTTTACTTTGTCTGTAAGAAGTTAAAGCAATATTTCTTACCTCACGGAAAACCATTAAACGACGTGAGTATTAGATATTCTGAGTCAGCCTATGGAAAAAAACAGTGTTTGACAGTGCATTCTCTCTCTGGCCTAATGAACTCACAGTTATTCAAAGCAGTTTATTATTCAGATCTCAGCCTACCCTATTGCCTGGTATTTGCGGTATTCACCTCTAAATATGTGGGACATGCATCAGCTTTTCAGAAGAGGATGGAATGGAGCTTGATCCTCTCCTATTGCAGGTAAAAGCTTTTCTTTGCAGTTCAGTGGGAAGAGGAGAATGGAGCTGAATATGATCTGAGGTCAAAAGGTGAAAGTACTTCTACTATGGGTAGAAGTGCTCCAAAACCGCTTCCCAGATGAGATGAGAGAAGCAGATCAGTATTAGATTGAGATGTATTGTGTTAAGGTTGAAGAATGTGACTGACAGAAAATGGAAGTGCTTGCAGGGTCTGAAAGCAGCCAAGCCAACGAACCACATTTGGAATTCAGGCACCTTCAAAGCAGTTTGGGTGGAGTTATCTGCTTAAAACCAACCGTGAACCCAGCCTAAATGGTCACATAATCTGAAGTTGAATGTTTGTGTTGTAAGAAGATGTCAAGAGTCAGCTGAGATATGGTCACTAGCCAGATATGCATGCTTAATGCATTGCAAATACGAAACAAAGTTAGGTGCTTTGTCTTACCTTCTGGATAGCATTTTTGTAGCGCATTAGGTCAGGACACTAATGACCAATGATCATGTCAGAGCTGAGGAGATGATTGGTTACTGAATCAAGGTCCTAGACCTCAGCTTATTCTAATGTAAATGTTTAGCTTAATTCACGTTAACCTCACCAGTTTCTTGAATCAAGTAAAGTGTAATTCAAGCACATGCTTAAGCATTAGCAGCATAGAGTTAAGCCATAATATATTTGGATCAAATTTATCCAGAAGTGACTTTTCCCACAGCCATCTGAATCACTGATGCTGAATTAACTTGAGAAAATTTGGACCAAAAAATAAAGCTCTTCGAAGCGGGAAGGTTTTCCATTCCAACTCTTCTCATCCCATCTGACCTGCATGCATCCAGCACAGCCTTGGTGTTCACTTTTCAAGCAGACACTGGTAGGCAGGAAGTCAGCCCTCTGTCCTCCTATTTGTTTAACACAGGCTTTTCTAGCAGTGGAAGAATGCTACCAACACATGGCCAGGTTCCTCAGGCAGTAATAGCTCACTTAACGCAGGTTCAACAAGTGTCTGCTTTAAACAGAGCCTGCATGGATCTGTGCAGTAGTCCAGCACGAAATGGGGGCTACCAGTGATGAACGAAGACGTGAGGGAGAGCTAAGGGAGAGCTGGCAAGAATGTCGCGCTGCTCTGCAGATTTTTCCAGATGCAAGCAGTCCCTGAATACATGTGATTTTAGTTCATCTATAATGCTAGTAACTTATTTTGTTATTTATATGTGTGTGTGAAGATATGTTTGTGTACGTTCATGTATACACACAATGCATGCTTGAATGCATATGCACACACAGAAAAATTTGGTGGTAGTGGTGGGAATCCAATGAAATGCAAATTTCAAACCAACAGTTAGGTAAAATTCTGGATTGACTGAAACTGTATTTTGGTTGAACAGACTTCCAATGTGGTTTGACTGCAAAATAAATAAAGCCACACAGCAAGAGGAGAGAGAAGGATTGGTGTGAGCATATGGACCACGAGGACGTAGCTGGTGTTGGGGTGCTATTTCTCTGGACAAGGCACATATCATCTGAGTTCCTTCCAGATTTTGGCCAGCACAGTTTTTCTCATGAGGCCTCTGCAGGCAGCAAAACTGAGGAAATGCAGGTTACTGCTCCCTCCTGTCTCCAGACACTTTAAGGCACTGACTGATCTGGGTCCAGGGAAGTGATAGAAGTGGTTCACAGCTGCCTGTCCCTCCTGTTTTACTCAGTTCCTTGATGCATAAGCTTTGTGCACAGAGGATCTGTTTCTGCGCCACTGACTTCCCCAACATATGGGAAGGAGATTAGAAAAGGATGGCTGGAAAGTGACATAACTGCAATTTCTACAACTTTTCTCTGTAAAAGTGAGTGTGCTGTGGGATGTTGTACGTAGTTTTGATGTAATGAAAAAGACGAAGTATATGCAGGTGAATGCAGAGAGCTTACTTGCTTTTTGTCTGTCTGCTGCTGTTTCATGCTTCACCCTCTTGATTCCCAGTCTCCCCTCCTTTCTGTCCCTTGAAAGATCAAGGGTCCCCATAGATCTGAAGCTCTGTAGTCCACAGTGTGCTATGGCTGCCACACCAGTCTCACGTGGAACTTGAACCATGGCTAAACACATCACCAAGTACGTTGAAAGCTAGAAACCAAGTTGTAAGACTAATTGCTCATCCTCATTTTCACAAATTTCTGAGCACAAAACCACCTCAAAGATTTCTAACCCTGACAGTGGGGCAGTTCCACCTCTAAATATGCTGTGAAAGATCTGGGAAAATAAATGAAGAGCCCAAATGCCCTTGCCTTATTCAAAGATGGCAAAGATGGCTGTCGGCTACTGTAAGTGGTTTCTTTTGTGACTAAACATAAGGGCTGAAAGATCTTCTTACATGTATCTAAAACATAACAGCTGCTGAAATGACTGACACACCTCTTAGAATTTAGAGGCTGATTTTCATTTGACGGGAATAAGAGTTTTCTGTTCTGAAGAAACATTTTGTATAACTAGAAGAAATTAAGCCATGACTTCATGAGGCCAAGATCTTGCCACAGTCATCCAAAATACTATAACTGTGTGGCTGTAATCTAGTCTTTTTGATTATTCTTACATAATTTAATTTATTTAGTATAAATTAGTATTATTTTAAATTAGTAATTTAAAATAAGGCAATATTTAGTTTACCTTTCTTAATTGGCTTTATTTCCAAGCATTCATTTCCACAGACTGAAAGATCAACACAAATGTACTTGAAAGTAGGTTCCTCGGCCTTCATGCANTGCTCATGAAATTAAATCTATTTCTTGAAGTGCATAAGTAAGAATTTAGGACTCAGGCACATGATCTAATTATGTGGTTTAGCAAGCTGACACTCATTTTATGATGTGTGATAAACTGTCCTTTCGTTTAACACAGCTCAAATTAGCCTGAGAACTCATAAGCATTTCTGTCACAGATATAAGTGGCAGAGGTCCCACTATCTCGGATGGGGTAACTTCATTACAGCCCAAGATATTTTGCTTCATGCTGCATGTACACTGACATGCATATTCAGCATTTCTACTGAGGTTTTTCATCTCCTCTCTTGAAGCTGGCATTTGTGCAAGTCTATGGATGTATACTTTTTTCCAGCTGCATCTGTGCCAACAAGAAGTGTCCTAGCCTCCTTCCCCTCCACTGCTGGAACTTATCACCCTCTCTGATCTGCTGGCCAGGCTCCTCATGTGACTTCCCATAACTTATTTCAGTCAAAATAAGATGCTCTAACTGCAGCCAATTCTTTAAATTCTTAAAGTTGACTCATCTCATTTTGATGGATGTTGGTTATGAGCCAAAGAGAGAAGTGACAAGCACGTGGGGTTGAGGTGCCAATTCAGTAACCTCTTCAGTTGGTGCAGCTATGGGCTGAGAAGGTGTCCACAGCCTACGTGCAATAGTGAATTGAGCTTCCTGGTGTCAAGAAGGGACAACAGGAACAAGCTCTCTAAAACAGCAAAGTGTTTACACAGCCCTAGAAACCCCGCAGGCAACATGAATGATCAGACTGACCAATATGCTAACATAGGTCTTTTTAGATTTTTTAAGATTTAGTAAAAGAAAGGGAAGGGAACAGAAAAATAAAAGGTTGCTGTAGGGCAAGAGGTGGCTACTGGAAAAAGCAGATGTATTTATCTTTGAGGTATTTTTATTTTCCTGTAGTTTCATTTACACTCATACAAAGTCAGCATCAGCCATATTTGTCTTGGTTTCTGGTAACCATTATTTTAAACTAACTGTGTACATTGTTGGAACATACAAAGAGCACTTAGTGCAGACAGCTTTACCCGGCTGATGACTAATTTCACTCCTGATTCCTTTTTGGATGACTTATTATGACTAGTTTCAATGAAAATTCAATTTATACCTACAGTAGTCAAGAGAATGTTGTTTTGTTTCATGCGCTATTTCTTCCTCCACTTCCGCTTAGCCTGTGATACAGACCTCTTGGAATTCTAGCTTAGTAAAATTTGTTATATCAATAAATCCCAGCATTAGCAAATGACCCGTGCTAATCTTGGATTCGCAGCAAGGCACAAAGCAGAACGTCAATAGGCTACTTTGCACACTGCAGCTTGGTGAAAATAAGACTGAAGTAAATATGAAAAGTGTCTTTCCCTATGAAATAACTTTCATGAGAAGGAAGGAAGGCCCAGAACACCTGGTTCTACAGAGGAAGAAGATGAAGGTTTGTTCTCTTGTAGGACTGGCAGACAGAAGACTGCCACATCAGCAGAACTGTTTTCTATCAAACTGTTCTAACAGTAACCATCAACAGGGGGGAGTCTGCAACCATGTGGGGCTGGTAAGGGGTAAAAAAAGAAAGATTACTTCCATAGATCACCATTATACATTAATGCTTAATGCATATACATCATGATGTATGAGTATATTGTGTCACGGTACGTACGATTATACGTGTATCCTTTCCATCCCTTGCAGCCAGGGACAGTTTGAGGCTAGAAGTGGGGTTGAAGTGGGGTTCCTCTCTCTGTGATAACTTATGCTATTAGAGATCAGGTAAGGCACAGAGACACAAAAGTTCATCCAGAAGAAATGCAATGTTTGTAGCAGTAGCTGATAATTAATTTAGTTGTTCTGGTGCAAGGAATGGAGCAAAGAAACTTGGGAGGGGGCGGTCTGTGTTATTGCACTGGATTATCAAGAGCGGTTGACATTACACAGTGGAGCTTACAGATCAAAACACTAAGGCAGTTTTTCTTGCTTTTTAGGCTGAGTCATAATTATGTATGGTACACTTTCCAGTAAGAGTTTATCTTTCATCCTCACAAACAGTTGACACATAGATTACCATTCATCCAAGAATGCTGGGTTTCTGTGAACAAAGATAACTGAAAGGCACTATACCAAAGTAATTTGTGGTGTGTGTTGAGTGGGGAAAACAATGACTGACTGCTGAAGCAGTTACCCTGATAAAGGCAAAGAAACAGATCAAAACGAAAATTTAAAGTCATTTCTGAGTCAAAGGCTATAATCTCATTCCTGAAAACAATGTAAAAAATATGATCCACTTCATTCTTATTCACCAACAGAGGAAAGACTAACAGCAACATTTCCCAGCAGTCAAAAGTAGCAGAATCTGGCTCAAGGTACTGGCCATTTTTGCTGAAGTAGTGCAATTTTCTCAAGTCCAGTTGCCACAGGGAGACAAATATGTAGCTGAGCCACTGTGTCTGAACGCTCCCTTTGTGTCAGTGGACGGCTCAGTACTTTTGGTGGGAGGAAAATATGGCACTGATTCTTTTGGGTTTTGCACATTTTTGTTTCTNGGGAGAGGTTGAAGCTGAAGCTAACTTCAGCCAGAATGAGACTTGAGCTCACTGGAGAGCCACTGGGGAGGATCCTCCATAGCTTGCTCTACAGAAGTGAAGAAGGTAACACAGGGAGGTTAGCTTTTCTAGATTAAAATTAACAATTGCATAAAACAATAGCTGTGGGATTGGGGATAGCTGGGGGTACGTTCCTCCCCATTGCCATTCCAATTGATGTCGTTTTCAGACCTACTTTGCTGTATTTTGTCCAATCCTCTTTTGAACCCGTAGGTTTGCTCTGACCCATCACCGTGAGTCACTTGGCAGCATGTTTCAGAAGTTATGTTGCTTTTACCTGTTTTAGACTGAACCCTGCCCTACGAGTGGGTACTTTTTCCATTGCCTTCCTCGTTGTATAAATCTAAGCCATACCCTTTCTCCTCTTCCAGCTGAGCCATCCAAGCCTTCAGCCTCACACAGCCCTGCAGATATCCTCAGTTGATGCCTCAGGGTTTTAATGCAAGAAATACAAAACTCTAATTCAGTGTAAAGCAGAGGGTTTGGAGAAAAATCTTATGCCATACTAACAGCCTGGAGACCAATGGGTACCTGAGGCTGCCGTGCCTAGGTTTGTAGTGATGAGCTGGCTCAATGTTACCATGAAAAAATGGTCCACAGACTGCCACAGTAGTGCATAAATGCACACCTTGTTGCTGGCTGGATGTTTTGAGGTATTTTGTTTTGGAGGAATTTAGATCTGGTGGTGAAAGCAAGCAGATGAAGTCCATGATTCTCCATGGTATTACTACATTTCCCCTTTTTCAGGAAAAAGTGGGTGCTCTGGACATCCAGCTGAAAACAGCCTCCTCCAAGCAGCTAAGTAAACTGTTATTGTCAGGAATGTGGGCACTCTCCATTTTATGCCAGGCTGTGTGCACGCTCCCTGCTAAAGCATTTCCTCTAGCAAAACAAATAAGCACCACAACGACAAATACTACAACAATCGGTCGATTGAGAGACAGAAACGTTACTTTGCCGTCATGCAGTGGATCTTCCACATGAAAAACACAGGGCCTGGAAAAATGCTTTTCCGGCATCTGATGTCAGCACCATATTTTCCTCGTGATCCAGACCTGACGTGCGTTGCCTCTTAAATCTCAAACAGAGAAGTTATTATGGCAACTCAGTATAATACTATGTTTAGATGTTTAAATCTGCTCTTATTTATTTTCTCTTGTTTGACATGAATCAAGGATCCTATTGGTTTTTTTATGGTAGAAGCAAGGTTTACCTGAAGAAAGAAGCAGAATATGGGCTCTGATGGTCCTTCTAACACTTTACAGAAGAGCGTCTCAAACAAAGCTGGATGTCTTGGAACAAAACAGAGATTTCAGGACATGAGTCATTGCCACATGGTTCATGCCACTCACTTTGAATTCACACTGAACGTATCACAAAGCACAGGGATGTTTTTGCTCTATTAAAAGTAATGCACATAGTAATGGTACATTCCCCTGGTTAGTGAACAACCACAAGCAAAAGTACATTTTTTTTTTCCCCTCTTAGCTAGCAACATTGGCTGTGTGGTCACTTGGTCTTCTTCTGTTTAAAAACTACGGTACATTCCTTACTGCCAGCCACCTTGACAACTAGCTGTTGTGTTTCCTATATCAGAGGAGATGAAATCATTAATACCACCAGTAATGATGTCTACAGAAGCTCCTCTTTTGTGCCAGGTCATAATGCTGGTCTGGAAGAGCTATGAAAAGGATCTCCAAGCCATTTAAACACCTCACCTTTTTTAATTGGCTATTACAGATAAGCCTTCACTGTCATTCTTTGGCTTCTTCATGATAAGAGATAACCCTGAGGTATCTTGGTCGAGGATGTGTGCATGAAAGCAGAATTTCACAATAATTGAAGAGGAAAGCAAGGACAAAACTTAGAGCAAGAAGAGAGAAAAAAAAAGGGGGAAATAAAATATAAATCTGAGAGAAAAGGAAGAAGATGGTAGATCTGCAAACTTAAGGCCAGTGGAACAGGATTTAGTTCAAATTATACCTCATCATGTCTTTGTTGTCTTCAACAGAGGGGTCACCATGTCAAATAGTGCTGAAATAAAAGGGGCTAATAAGGCCTTTATGTCACTGAAGTGTTGGAAACTGATTTTGCCATCAATGTGTATACCAATACATTTGGTTTATTGTATTTTAGTGACCTTTATCCATAGGAAACAAAGAAACCAGAAAAAGCAGACAAAACCACTGATTTATAGATAGTACAAGAAACACCTAGCTCATTCTCCTGTGCAGTGCAAGAGTTGTTTACTTTAGAGTGAGTAATAGTGTGGCTGCCTTTGAAAAGCAGCATTGAAGGCTGATATTTAACTCTTCTCCCCAAGAGTGTCTGAAATGGGTAATTCAGATCCCAGAACAAGAAAAGCAGCTGAATCCTAGGGGGCTGGCTCCTGGCAGCCATCATGGAGGTGCTTTGCTGGAATCTGTGGGCATGATGCTTCAGATGATCCGTGGTCTCCTGAAAAGAGCTGCTGCATCCTTGTGCAGGCAATAAATAATGTCAGAAACAAAGGATGCATTACCCTTTCATTTGCTGATGTCAGAAATCAGTGTGGCAGCCAGCACTCTTTCTACAACATAGAATATACAATAGGAGACTCACTACTTTAATTATTCCTGACCTCTGTCCTCCGTCTGAAAGAAGGATGAGGAAATTTAGGAATAATTGACTTTTGCTACTGAGGGTGTTTGCAAGGAAGCTGCTTAGCAGGGTGAAGGTCTCTCACTGCCAGTATCCAGCTGGCTTCAGGTGGGTCTGCAAACATCACAGGACTAAACATGATGAGAAATTGTTTGAAGCAGACTGTGATATTAATTTGTTTCTGTTTCTGTTGTTTTCATTAATATGTTTTTTCTTCATTTACAGTTCAGTTAGCACATGAGCTGTGGCATCTGGGAGGAAATACTGTGATGCTCCAGGATGCAAGTACAAGACTAGATCAGATGCATGGTACAATGCTTCTGAAATACATACCAAAAAAAGTGGCCAACAAAATGGTGTTTTCTGAACTTATCATTCTCACCTTCTACATTCACCAACACTCAGAAGACTAGTAATCAAGCTGTAATCTATCTGGGAACCAAGTGCTTATCATAGATTTGTGGTTACTCTTTTGTTGATTCTGCAATGCATTGACTTCTGATACAGATGTGATTTTTTTTTTAAAGAATGTAGCATGCATCATCTGAAGCTCTGAGTGTTTTAAGATCCCATCGGCTGAAATCGCACAAGTTTTACTTGTTAGAATGAGCAGCTTTACTTCTGTGGATGTGGCCACCTGTCTTTAGTTCAGCATTCAAATTACAACTCAAAATCTGATTCATAAATAATTTTTTTTTGTGTATCACTAGATGTAGTCTAAATGATGCTTGTCAGCTGAACTCCTGGCTCTTATTCAGCTTTTAAAACTTCAAAGTGCATGAAAAATACAATTGGCTCACTCTTTTCATTCTATATTTGCTAATAACATCTGGTTGTTTACTGGAAAGCTAGAAACAAAGTGCAAGTGGCGATGGAATTCTATGGATAATAATGAAAAACAATACAAAAATCCTAATACTGGCCAGGTGTCAACCAATGCACAGTGAATAATCTGACATCCAGGCACTAAGTCCCCTGTGGACTGCTTTGTCATTTCCCAGTATGGACACAGAAGTTCACAGGAAACGATACTCCACTGAACTAGTCATGTGCTCCTCCGATTAATTTCAAAACTACTTGAATACAAGCAAAATTTGGTCTGAAACGTTTGTAGTAAAATCTGAAATGTCACAAACCAAGGAAATTCTGTGGTACTTCAGCAATTACATATTGAGTTGGAGAGGTTTGGATTTTTCAGTATGAAACAAATCTCTGTGTATGTGTCATGAGTTTTTGTGAGATACCTTCAAAAGAGAGAGTTTGCTGGCTTCACAGAAAGATATTGATGCCAGTGGAAGTGGTTCATAGTCGATCAGAGGGTTGATGGTGATAAACAGGACTGTATTTAATAGCAAGAGTCTGTTACTTCCCACAGCTCAGTCAAAATGATCTCTTGATAGAAAATTGTTCTTCAGACAATGGGAAACTGTATTTGATGTAACCAGCACAAAAGCTCATTGCCCTCTTTCTGGTAACCATTACATGCTTTGGTTTCCTAACTTGGAAATGAACAAGCCTCAAGGAATTTGAGGTTTTATACATCTCACATACTGTTTTGTGTTTTGTTTTTTCTTTTTCAAACCTAGATGAATTTGCAAATATTTTAAAATGTGTAGAGTAAAATTCCACTCTGGTAAAGAAGGATGAAAAGAAACTTTTTTTTTTTTT
>VXAV01004461.1:56677-68556 GCA_013399715.1 Alectura lathami
TTTTTGAGACTTAGATAGCTCTCCAGCTCAGTTGAAATACTGGGGTGCAAATTGCTGCCACTGCTGTGCTGGAAGAACACACCACATTTCAGAAACATTTTGGTGTCTTCAGAATATGACAACTGAGAAATATCTTTAAAGGCTTACATATATTATTCAAACATCTTATCTTCTCCAGCTTTAATCTCATGGAGACCATTTGATTTCCTGCTTTGCAATTTGTAAGCAGTTTTGTCAGCCTTGCCATACAATGTTACACAGCTTCTCTTGTGCATCTGGAGGGATGACCTGACCCTCTGCTGAGGATGGAGAGTATGTAACCAGCTGTTTATGTGATTGTGTTGTGGCAACTGCCATGATTTTCCCTCTAACTGCAGACCCTCATGTCGATTTTTTCCTGAGCACAACAAAGCACCAATACAGTCCAAGGCACAAATACAGGCTGGGCAGAGAATGGCTGGAGAGCAACTCTGAAGAGAAAGATCTGGGGGTGTCGGTTGATGAAAACCTCCACATGAGCCGACAGTGTGCGCTTGCAGCCCAGAAGGCCAACTGCATCCTGGGCTGCATCAAGAGAAGCATGACCAGCAGGGCAAGGGAGGTGATCCTGCCCTTCCGCTCTGCTCTCGTGAGACCCCACCTGGAGTGCTGCGTCCAGTTCTGGGGCCCCCAACACAAGAAGGACATCGAGCTGTTGGAGTGGGTCCACAGGAGGGACACGAAGATGATCAGAGGGCTGGAGCACCTCCCCTATGAAGGCAGGCTGAGAGAGTTGGGGCTGTTCAGCCTGGAGAAATCTCTGGGGGGACCTGATAGCTGCCTTCCAGTACCTGAAGGGGGCCTACAGGAGAGCTGGGGAGGGACTCTTTGGAAGGGCATGTAGTGATAGGACAAGGGGTAATGGCCACAAACTGGAAGAAGGGATATTTAGGCTAGATATTAGGAAGAAATTCTTGCCTGTGAGGGAGGTGAGGCACTGGCACAGGTTGCCCGGAGAGGTTGTGGATGCCCCCTCCCTGGCAGTGTTCAAGGCCAGGCTGGATGGGGCTCTGAGGAACCTGGTCTAGTGGGAGGTGTCCCTGCCGATGGCAGGGGGGTTGGAACTAGATGATCTTTAAGGTCTCTTCCAACCCAAACCATTCTATGATTCTTTTTATGATTTTAGGATTCTATGAAGAGCACCCCCTTCACTTGGTTTCTGCTGCAAGGGAGCTATCAGGGGCCTGAAGTGTGGTTCCAATGGGACTTAGTGAGAATGCGGGCAGGCCTTAGGTGTATGAGATCATCCATGTGCTAGAGGACTGCTGTAGAATTACAGGGTTCTAAATTCCAATTCAGTGAAGCAATGGCATGAGAGTGATGGTGTGGTGAGAAGATGCTGCAACCTTCCTGTTTTCAGGACTATGCCTGGAAATACGCTGGTGATTTAGGAGATGTCTCTCAATATCTTCACTGAGGATATGAAACCAGGATGCAGTGAAAGACAACAGCCCAATTTTAAGTGTGGGTTTTCCTCTTCATGATGATTTTCTGAAGCTGCTTGGTGTAGGACTGTGGTAAGATCATGCAGTTCACCAGCTAAACACAGTGGAACTTCTCCAAATGCTAGAAAATCCCCTTGAAAAATTGATTGAAATGTTAAGGTGGTAATTTCTGTATCTAAATTATTAGTAAATAACAAAGTTTAAAATCTCAACCTTCTAACCCTGGGGACATGCTGCAATGGTAGTCTGGAGGGCTTTGTTGTAAAAGCTGGACAAGGATGAATGAACTGCTAGGAAGAGTACCACTACAGGTTGATCTTGTTTTCTTCAGTAGTTAAGAAAGATTGCAAAAACCTAGCTACTTGTTTGATAAAGATAACACACAAGTTTGCAATTCTGCACTGTACTCTATGTACGACCGCAGATATCGACCTGTATGTACAAGATCCTAGCATCTCTGAAACCCCATCTGGCTTCTCAATGGGCTATTACCTAAGTTGGAAGATGTATATCTTATTGTCACATTAGTTTATAAACCCTGTACAATTTGAGTCTCAAGAAACATCAGAACCCAGCATTCTTGCTATGTGCCAACTTATTTTCTGGACTGCTTTTGCTAACAGTGTTTAGTTTTAAGTTCTGGAATGAGGGAGTAGGTTTTTTCCAGCCTTCTGTTTCATCATTTGAATTAACCTGAAGTATATCACCTTGAAAAGTAGGCTGAAAAGGCTTCACATCTTCTGGAACTTTTCTTGGGCATGTTAACAGTACTGTGACTTTTGTAGCAAGAATTGCAAACTATTTTCGTGTTAATTTGTATTATCTTTGTTGTATACTTTTCTATATATTGATTGTAGATGGTTCCCAGAGACTGACAAAATCGTGTTTTCTGGGAATCCATTAAATTAATGTTTAAGCACAAGTATGAGCTAAACTAGTGTCATTGATGGATTTTTTTTTTTAATGGATGTGATATTATTGTTTATTTGCTTTAAAAAATCTTTAAAAGTATATTGGCAATGATAACTAATTGGCAATATCAGTGATTTTAATTCAGAACACTCTCTCCTCAAAGCATTCTGTCTTTACTACTTTTACTTCTGTAAAACTGTTAGTAGAGGATGTATACAAGCATAATTCAACAAAGAAGCATGCTGAGACACTCCGTACGGCTGTATCAATTGCCTAATAAATACATCCATCTTCCCGACAGTGGGCTGATTTTTAAATTACTGGTAGACAAAGGGTAGTTCTGTATTTAAGGCACAAGACTTAAGTCCATTAAGTAAAGGTCAGATTTAGGCTTGAATAAATGGGCTTTCAGATTCTAGTGGGAATTGTGCACACTTATATTATGGTCTGTTTTGTTTCCATTCCTGGCTTTGTCTTTGACTTCCTCTGTGACATTCGGACAAGTTACTTCACATATACGTGCCTTGGTTTCCACATTCTAAACCGGGGACTATGCAGAAAATCAGCCCACAAAGAGTTCAGAACCCAGCTTAATTAAAGGTTGCAAAAACAATTTTGTTCCTCAGAGGAGAGGAAGCTTTGTATTACAACCTATTACTGTGGCTGTTATAATTTACTGTAGGTACTGGGGTCCGTTTACTTCCTCTTGTTTTATGCCAGTGTAAATCATGTAACCTCTGTGAAGCTTTTCTTCATCTAAAGCATGGATGTTGGCTACATATCAGCATCTAAGTGTCTCAGACAAGCTGCCACTCAGGCACTGCTCAGATTTTGAGAGGTGTTGTGAGTCTCTAGAGTTAATTTTGCTTCAGTTCAGTTTGCACAAGCTTGTTGTGTTCATTTAGAGAGGGCTACAAGTAGTCTTGATCACAATCAAGAAGAATGACAAAAAATATGGACCTCTTGACAAGCACTTACAGGAAACACAAGACTTATAACTGGGAAACGTGAGATATTTCACTGTGCTGGAAAATGAGTAATGGAGGAGAAAAAGCCTCTGTGTCTTAACTCCCTCCTGGGGCTAAACAACCTGTCCCCTCAGTAAAGGATATCAAAGGCAGCTGAAGGATATCTTATTAGAGCTAAATTGCCAGGGAGGGTGGGCAGGAATGACCAGAGAAAACTGTGGGTTTGGATTCCTGCAGAATAACAAACTCCTGATTTCCTGTGTTGCTCTTTCTCTTGGGGATATTTTGGTAACTTGCCAGCCTCAGCCTGGTGGCAGCTGAAAGGCAACTGGCCAAATGAATAGCCCTGATGATATGAATAATGATTGAAAGACTGAAAAAGCCCCAAGTGACTAGCTGGAATCAGAGGAGAGTGAGTAGACCAGGTATGCCAACAAACACACATCGGCACATTTACTGCAGTCATTAGCTATATATACAGCGTATAGACATTTACCTTATTTACTACTTCAGAGTGCTTATCCCTCGTTGCTGTGATATTCTTTCATCGGCTTAAGTAAAAAATGTTATTTGCTTGAACGAGGTGAAATAAAATATAACCAAATCCCAGACTAGGAAGTTTTTCTCCAGATTCTTTCCACCTTCCTTGGCATCTTTGATGTGTGACCCTTGCCACCCACCACCCTCTCTTTCAGCTGGCCCTCCCTGTAATAGCCTCCAAATGAAATGATCATCCCCAGGACCAAAGAGGAGGCTGTGGTTTCTACAGATGACTGCCTGCTGCAGGCACTGCTTACTTGTGGTGTTTATTTCAGTCCCTCCTAGCTACGGTGCCTAGAGCTGGAAGGGTCGGTCTACAGTTTGAATTGGCATATTTTTAAGGTCTTTTCTATTATGAAATATTTATGAGAGGAAACATGGTTGGACATTCCTGCGACCAGTCCAGTGTAAGAACGCTATGTGCCTTCCTCCCCGAACATGTAAATGCAGTCACTTATTTAATGGAAGACTCACATACCTTGTTCCTTTACATCTCAAGTGAGCTGTCAGAGGAATGTAAACATTTATTTGGAGCAAGCCCTCAGGTAAAGGATTACCATACGCCACACAAGGAAATTCCAACATGCCCACCAAAATTTATGCTGTGGAGAGAGCTATGAATAGAAAGTTTGTACACTGTTATGAATATGGATAAAATACATCACTCATGGCCGGGCTATGGCACGCGAAATTGAAAAACACATATTTTGGATCACACAATATTTTCAAAAATATATTTAAAAGAAAATAAACATGGGATCTTGTGTGTTCATTTACTGTTTGAAGTACCTTCAGGGAGGAGAGACATCAACAAGTTTTCTTCCAGACCACTCACTTGTCTTGATAACAGGGGGTTCTTTGGGAGAAAGGCAGCATGATAATTCCTGGGATCTCTTTGTTTCCTTAGCCAGTGCCCATTTATTGGGAGTTTACTTGGTGTTCAGAGCTAGCAAAAGCAAATGCATTCAGAGGGCTATGTTCAGTTTTAAAGGTCAGAATTCCTCATTCTCAGCCACCTCACAAGATGACCTTTTCATGAGTGCTACATGACCCTTGTTCACCTTGTAAATAAGTGTAAACAACATTTTTATTACTATTATTCTACAGCTAGCCAGTCGTCACTGATGTTTTAGTGTGGTCAGCATCAGTTTCATTTGAAGTGAAAGAACTTCTGTTAAATGTGTTAAAAAGAGACGATAAAATTTGTGTCTATGAGGACAGCCCCGCCATGCAAATCAGTGTCTTCCAAAGCCCTCAGTAACTCTGCGCTGTGCACTGCGATGGTCAAGTCTGTGCTTCAGAGCTTGCTAGGATGACCCTAGGCCATGCAGAACTTCTTCACTCCAAAACCCTATGTCAGCCCCCTTTACCTGCATTTGCAGTAGTGCTGCACAGGCTTCTTTAGGTGGGATTGACTCATGGGAGTGATGTGACCTAACTCTGAATAGCTGCCCACGGGCCAACTCATGAATTTGTGGTCAGGTCCCTGCTGCTGCCTTTTCGTCTCTGCTTTCTCCCCTCAGCATCCTTTTTCATCACAGAATTTCTTTTTTCTGTATGTGTGGAAGTGACAAAACAATGCTGTATTTAAATGACATCAAGTAAAAGTAGTTTATTATTAGTGAAAGAGAAGTGTGTGACAGTGAAAAAAATGTATTTGGCAGCACACTTAGTGTGGCACCAGGCTCAGGCTGTCCAGATTATTTTGATGTAGAAGAAGGGAGGAGTTTGATGTGGGATGGCAAACTGTTTATATTATCTTTCATTTACTACAAAATTGGGTTTCTTTGAACTGGAAGTTGTAGCTGACAATTGAATGAGAGACTTATTGAACAAAAAGTTATCAATTTAAATTCCTGCAGCCTAAGGGCTGACAGCCAAACATAACTCGAGGGTAGCTATGGCACCCATGTTCAAGCTGAGTATCGACAAGCTCACCAGGAGCACACACACGTACATGCCGACACACACACGGACACCCCTACTTCTCTCTAGGCTATTCATACTCAGAATAACTTGAGCCACAGCTGTCCTGCACTCACTTACCCCTGTTGTCCTCCAGTGCCCTGTTTCAGCACAGTCCCCAGTACTCATTGCAGGAGTACACAAGATTATGTGCCTCAGGGGAGACTCTGAGTGCAAAGTGGTGCCTAAAGTTAATGTCACTGAGAGACAACCAGGAGTTGTCAAGGTGTGTTTAGTGACAAAACATCAATGTACAAGTAGGGAGGTATAACTTTGTTATAGGAGAGAGGTATAACCGTTGAATAAGAGCTTTACTGCACTGTAGGTGAGTTGCCAGGTGAGGCTGAAGGGAACAGTCAATCTCAGTCTTTTGCCTTCAATCATGCCTTTTAGAACAGAGGTGTGTATACAAATTCCGAAGTTATGTCTAAGAGCACTGTCCAAATACTTCTTGAACCCTGGCAGGTTTGGTGCCATGACCCTGGGGAGCCTGTTCCAGTGTCCATTATGGCGATGAAAAGATTAGTAAGAGCAAGCGTTTGGGGGCAAGAGGGTGAAGACACAGCCATTGTGGATTTAGCCTTAATAGATTGTTTCCTCTGAGCATCAAATGTCTTATAGTCTGATGTAGCAGCTATATCTCTGACCTTACTGTAAAGAGAAAGTAGTACCACCCACTTCAGTCTACCAACACTGGAATATAGAAAATTGATGCTTGTGTGAGAGTTGATACTTAAACGAAGCAAAGGGTAATGTTTAAATGAAATACGGTATCATGACACAGAATCACAGAATCATAGAGGTTGGAAAAGACCACTATGATCATCTAGTCCAACCAACATGATAATGGCATCAAACTATTCAGTGTCATGATGATATGGATGCCACATTTGATACAGCAAAAGATCAAGGTATTTTTTGCCATTTTCTATATGAAGGAACTTAGACAAGAAGCTTTCAATAGTGGTGGCACAAAGAAAAAACAAAATCTAGTGTGCCCACTCCCAGGCTTCCTCTTGAGCTGGAGATCGTTTGAAACCACTTTGAAATTTTAACAGCGGATGACTTTTTATACGTGAGGCCCTACGTGAAATATATCAATCTAGCAAACAGGATACCCAGTTTGATCCTAAAGTGCATCTGTCACATCACTGTAGGTGCTGAAAAGTGGCATCAGAGTCCAGCACCCAAATTTGAAAGCTGAGTACAGGAGCAGGGAACAAAGAGACTTTCTATGCTGGTACCCACTTGCACAAACATTGCAGTGGGCCTGATCCTCCACACTCTTACAGTGCACCTCTGTGGATGTAAATCACATCAAAGGGATTCCTGGAAGCACTGCCCTGAGGAAGGCTACAGTGTGCCTGCAGTTCCTGGGCGGTGGGCCCCTGGGTGAGGCACAGCCCTTCTAATTATGTCCTGTTAGCATCCTCAGGGTGGACCCAAAGTTAAATACCATGGTTTGTGTGGAAAACATATTAAGATCTCAGAGAACTGGCACACTCACTCTGTGGCGTGAGGGCTGTAATTTGATAGGGGACTTGCTTCTTGGTGTGACAACCCACAAACACCCGTGTCCCACAGCTGGCAACAGCGGAGTGTCCTACAATAATTTACTGGTAAGCCTAAAGCTCAGGTATCGCAGTTGTTTCATCTGCTTGAAGGTGTGTTAGGTATATTCAGTACTTTGTGCACATTGTTGATCTTTACAGAAAATTCTGTTGTCTTTGAAGTACAATAAGAGCAACAGGTAACCAAGAGTTTGCCTGTAATCATCTGTCTCATAGTCAGCCAATGTGTTTTTCACTTGGGTCAAGTTCCCAATGGAAAACAATGACACGAAGAGACAACCAGTGCTGAGAAACAAACTTGTTTTTAGAGGTGAATGATGCCTGGTTCATGTCATTTGCTGTAGGCTGCTTGCAGACACATCGCACATGTGTGTTGATTCCCCTCTGACTGTACACCTGTATATACATTTTATCTTGAAAGTTTAAGCTCTCAGGGAGGAGTTTCCATCAGTGCTATCAAACTTGTGGCCTATAAACCACCTGAGCTCTTTTGAGGTCCGTTACAGCAGCTGCTGCAACAAGGAAAGGTGTGTTTGATTAACAACTGCAAATAACTGGCCGTTGTGGAAGCAGGCTTACCTCCCTGGGGCAGGTGAGGCATGTGGCCAGGTAAGGGTTTTGAGGCAGACAGAAGAGGCCTTACAGGGGTTAAAAAACTCAGGTAAGGTACCTAAAACACCCAACACAATATTTAATATATTTAATACTCTCTTAGAATTTTTTTAAATAAAATCTCAAGACTTTTAAATCACTTTTGTGATTCGGTGGCAGGAATGGGGTTTTCACTTAACATTTCTTAATGTTTAGAATCCTGTATTTACTTTTATTTTATGGATTTGTTTTAAACCACTTAGTTGACAGTTCTCAATGGCAAATTCCAGGTACACTTATGAATTGCATGGCATTGTTTCTTCTTGTCTACATAAACATAATCATTCTTTCAAGGTAGAAAAAGAAGGGAACTCAGAAACAACTTGCACAATAAACATATGTGCACAATACAATATGTGGGAATGACAGATATTTCCAGGATCATGGAAACAGATGCCAATTAAGAAACAGTATAGATTTGTACAGCTCAACAATCTTGAATAGGAGAGGAATCATAGACAAGGAGATCTACTTGTTATTCTTATTGAATACTTGTAATTTTTCCTTAAACCAGAACGTTTACTTGTTCTGTTGTTCTTGCTGATCACTTGTAATTTTTCCTTTGACTAGCTATGAGTAACAAACATTGATTTAAGACAGGCTGGTTTAACAGTATCACATGATTCAGAGAGTGAGCAGTGAGAGAAAGATATCTTGCAGTGGTTAATATTTAAGATAACATAATCTGGTTGTTTTTNTAATGCAGAGGTAAAATGAGCACCCAGATTTTACTTTTTTTTTTTTTTTTTTTCCTCACAATATTTGACATCTTTAAAGCTTCATGTAATTATTATGAATATCCATGTTAATTGTTGCTGCGTATATAAGAAATGTATTTGTGCATACAGCTCTTTCAATACTGAATTGAATGCTTCACAGCAATTTATGAGTAATGAGACTATAGCTGTCATGCCTTTGCAAAAATCTCAAATTGCTTCGAAATAACACTTATGATACAACTATCTTTAGCAGAATTATGACATCCACTTTTCCAGATTATGAGTATAGTAATGTGTGAAATACTTTTTGTGACCACTGGTGACATGCCTTTTGTGTTTTGTTTTTGTTTCTCACAAGTGAAGGGACATTTTTCTTACTTTTACTGATAATAGTGGCTGTACAGGTTTCAAGGAATTGAGTTTGAAATGTGAAATTCTATGCTAGTGCCGGTAACTTTATAACTAATTTACATACACAAAAGTCAATTAAAAGACACAAGAAAAGATGGTTCAGTACACTAAATGTTTGGTTGTATATGTTGCCATGGTGATGATGCAGACATTTTATGGTGAAATTCCTGTGACAGGCCTGTCATGTGCACCCAGTATGCTGTAAATAGGAATTCCCTCTTTGCAGTTGCTTGTGGAGGGTATTCATCCATAGGTAAGGCATAAGTGTTGGTTCTTTGGCTTGGGAAGGTGGCATTTTGCTCTTCTCTGGACTTATGTCCTTCAAGAGAAGCTAAACCTCTCAGATGCGTTTGCACCCTCCAGATAACAATCCCCTTAGAGGGGACTGGTCTCAGTGTGCCAAGGAGGTCTTTGTTTGCTGAGTTATCAACTTGGTTAAGAATTTTCTTGGTAAAATAAAACAACTCACCCTCATGCACCTCTGCCAAGGAGGTTTTAAAAAGATTCTGGGCAAATCCAAAGCACTGAAGTGTGCACAGAAGAAATCTATGTGCATTGCTGGTTTGACAATTTCCAGCTTATTACAGGTTGTAGTATTGATCTGTGGTCAAGAACTGAGACCGTAGTACAGGTAAACAGTAAAGTAGACAGCTCCAAATGTGAAAGATTTATTTCCTGTAAGGTGTATCATAAATTTCCTGGCAGATCTAGTCTAGAGTTGCTCAATTTTTTTTATATAATTATACTGTGGTCACAAACTCCAGTGGAAAAGTTTTAAAGAGGGTAGAGGTATCAGGTGGACCTGGAGTCAGCTCCTTGAATCACCACAGATGTTTTACCATATGGAATTCTGAACACACAATATCTTCATCCAGCAGATGCCCCTGAGGAGAATTCATCTCTGCTCCAGAAGTCATTGCTTATTACTGTTTTGACATACAGATTTCTACCTTCCCATTTAGTTCAAAATCGGATATTTAGAAATAAAGAATAAAATGCATAGATTTAGCTTCATAGGTCTGCATTGCTTCAGAGGGAGGAACCAGTGACTTGAACTCCAATTTCTCACTTGCCATAGAGAAGACTCAGTGTTGCTGGTCTCCTAAAAAGAAGCTTTTGTGTGAGAGTGAATGACATAAAGCAAGGTGATAACATACCAGAAGATTAATGTGATCTCCTTATTCCTAGGATAAGAAATCAGATGTTCGTTGGACATCCTGTAGTCATCTTTGATGTCACTTCTCCTTGAAGTGTACCAAAAATTCTAGTATGTTGGAACATCTGGTAGGGCAGAAAACCACCCCCAGGCAAAAAAATAACTTGATAAAGTGTCATGTTAAAAAGCAGATTGAACTTCACACAGTTTTGCATAGTTAGTAGCTTACTCTATCATACAGAAATAAATGCTGCTTTCTAGTTTAGATTTTTTTTCCCCTTTGATACTGAGGTAGCACAGCGCTCTTTCTATGCAAAAATGTGCGCTGACTCAGGAAGGTGAACAATAGAAGACAAATACTAAGTTTTCCAACTTTTCTTTGATTTTATGAAAATGCATTTCAAGCTGATACCTGGATTATCCCACAGTTCCTGTTGCCTACCTGTGGGGATTATGTTAGTAGCAGAGTTACCTTGCAGTAAATGAAGGCAGGTGGGCTTGTCTGGAAGAAGGCTCCTGGGCGGCCTGAGTCCCGAGTCACCATCTGGAGCTGCCTTCCTTCATGGCCTATAGATACAACCAAGTGGCAACCAGGCTCTTACCCAAGGAATTCCAGCTGGGTGGTGGAAGTCAGAGAGCAGAAAATCAGCCACAGGCCTGATCCTTCATTTAGGTTTTAGAGAAAGAAGTGATACATTTTTTCAACTTAGACTGTGTTTGCATAAGTTTCTGAATTTTTTTATTAGCACTCAAATAGCATACTCCCTTTTTGGTCAACTTCCACAGGGATCAGACTAGAGGGGATAGAGATAAGCAATGTGGAAAGGTATTTTTGCCATAGTCATGGAGTTTCTTCTGTGGTTTTTGTCTTGAGCTCCGTAAGTCTGCTGCTCCCAGATTCTTAGTCCCATCCAGGGAAGTGTTGCAACACACCAAAAAGAGTTTGTTGCACAGAATAATGCATTAGCTTAAGTCTTCTGTAGTACTGGATTTTGTATTATTTAGTCCACGATTAATTATAACCTAGTCTGTAAATTCTACACATTTGCAAGGCATGTTTGCATGTACATTCCTATAGATTTATAGATAATTACATTTCATGTGTGATAGAAAATTTCCAGGGGTAGCATCAGGGTTATTATTGAAAAAGTCTTGGAAAGGATTAAGAATAAATTAATTGGGTCAGATTTACAAATATTTGCTTATATTTTTGTAAGCTCTGTGGAGGCATAGTGAGTATGCTAGGTATGTCCAGTATTGCAAATACAGAGTGCTTTCACTGTATTATTTTTGCCACTTAGTGGTGAGGAGCTACATTAAAATGATTTAGTAAAATTTAGAAACTTGCAAAATCTCAGTTAATGAGATCTCTGTTCATTATTCTTGGACCTGGCTCAGTTTGTGTGATGTGCCTTCTATAACGAGACTATGATCTAATTATTGAAGTCACTGGGCATCAATTTCAATTTGGCCTGATATCTTGGACTTTTTTTCTTTCTCTT
>VXAV01004462.1:1174-12423 GCA_013399715.1 Alectura lathami
TGGAGCAACTGAGAATTAACAAACCTTGCAAACCTTTTGACTACAATTTAGAGGTACACAGGAGAGGGATTCAGAAAGCCCAATGTCATTTTTGGTCTATTGAACAACTCACTTTTAAATACTGTCATTTCATGACTCTGTATTTTATATCCATGCTTTCTGTGATCTGTTCAAATAGTGGATTCAAACTACGTGTTTATAAAAAGTACAGCCTAGCATNTTTGGCCTCTCTGTGAAACTCTACTTTTGGAGCCCTACCGTGCCTTTGGCATAATCCTCAGCTACCTGACAGCTGGAGTTTTATCCACCTGGGAAGGAGCAGCAGGTCTCCTGCTGCTCCAACAGAATTCCTACTGCATGCAACATTATTGCATTTATTCTCCTCTTGAGTCAATCTCTTGCTTTCCTTCTGAAGTAAGGGCAAGAGAAGCCCCTGAAGCCCTTTTGTACCCCAGGAGGGTCTATATTGAACGGGGATTACTGGCCCAGAGTCTCCAAATGGCTGAAGTATAAAGCAGCCTGTTCTGCCCATGACATGAAAAGCAATATTTCACATTTCAGAGTAAGCAGTAAATGTATCATCTTACTATTTTCTGCAACCTACTTATAAAGCATTTAATTCCATGAATAAAGCTTTTCTCTATCTAATCATTTATCTAGAAGTATTCTTTGACCTTGTATGTTCAAATGAAGACCTTAACAAGCAACAAATTGAATTGACAGATACCAGTCCATGAAGAGTATGATTCAGGCAGTAATTGTAAAAGTCCTCTTTAAAATAAAAGAGCAGTTTTTAATACCTTTAAAAATGAAATTGCATACAAGTCTTAGTGAGTCCTGCGTGATGGCTAGAGAAGTTATGAACAAGTGTAATAGTGTCTGAAGTAACAAAGGGTCACTAACAGAGAATGCAAATGTTTTACCTTTAGGCAGATCCGCTCTGGGACTTGGATAAGTTTATTCCCTGTTCAGTTAAAGTGGTTTATTCTCTTCAGCATAGACAATGATTTTAATGCCACTGACTGATAGGACAAAAGTTGGGAATTTGATATGGAAATACTCCTCATACTTTGCAGAAGCTCAGATGCAGAGATGTTAATTCTGTGTACAAACATGAGGTAGGAAAATGTTTCTTGTTTTGTTTGTTTGTTTTCCAGTGGAGTAACATACATAATCAGGAAAATTACAAGGGATGAGGAAAGAGGGCAGAAGGCAAGAGACATGTAATCAAAAAAAAGTACAATGTGAAGAAGTGATCTGTATAGTGAAAAAGGACTGATAAATATTGACTAATACAGTCATTAGAGGGATGATTAAAATCAAATTTCATTTAGCTGTTAACCAAAAGATGGCAAGAAAAAAAGAAATTGGACAGTTATTACACTTAGAGGTGAAAGATTATGTAGATAGGATAAAGGAATAAAATTAGTTCTTAGTCTTAGTTTCAAAAAAAAGTGATCATGTTGTACTTTAGAGGCAAAAGCTGGAAGTCAGTGTGAGATAGGAATAAAACCTGGAGTCTAGTATATGTAAGTCAAGGAGGAACAGAGAAGCATATTCTGATTCTGAGTGATACAGAAAAGGCATTCCAGGTCTTCTTGTAAATAACGCTGTTAGGAAAAAATGGTGCTGTTTTTCTGGAGAACAGGAAATATGCTATTTATATTTAAGTAGTGATGAAGAAGGGATGAAGGTTTAAAAGTATGACTTCATTTTTTTTTTAATCTAACAGTAGAGCAGATTTTATATGAAAAAAGAATCAAAATGCTGACATAAAGGAAAAGAGAAGATGGGCTAAAGTGGAAATGGAAAATTACTTTACTGAAAGGGATTTGTGCAAACCAATCTGATTCCTTCCTTTGAAGAGATAACCAGTTTCCTAAATAAAGAAGATTTAGTCATCTCTTCTCTTTGGACTTCAGCAAGCAGTTGATACTTTGCCACCTGGGAAATTATTTGTTCATCTAAGGAAGATGGCGATTACTGGAAGAATTAAAAACTGTGAGAAATTCACTAAAATGAGATGACAATGGGTGCTGTTGCAAAAGTAAACATCACAAAAAGAAGGAAAGTTACTTATTGAAGTCAAACATCAGTCTTAAGAACGATTTTGCTTTATGTTTTCATCCTGGTGCACAGAATGCAAACGTAATAATAAAATATGACTAAGAAATAAATATAACCATGAGTTTGCGGGAAAATTAGCCTACAGTAGATGAATAAGTGGAAAAAGTTTTTGACTATAGCAGTAAAAATAAAAATAACTCAAAATACAATAGCATGAATACTATAACTTGTAAATTCAGTTAGGAAATCATCAGCTGGGAGCAGCAGAAAGAGAGAACTTAGTGATTTAGACAGTTGTTATGAGCACCAGTGTGACATAGGCAAATTTACTTCTGCAACTTAAGATGGGATCAAGGTGTGTACTGCTGTAAGACAATAGTCATGTCATTTAAGGAGGTGTTCATCAGACTTCGTCTGAAAGATTGTTATATTACTCTAACCAGACGTATTTGGGAAGAATTAAGCTCTGAGATTCAGAAAGAGCTGTTTCATAAGTGTGGCATGTAGAGTTAGCTGTGCAAGAGACGGCTCAAAGCGCTTTGCTCATTCAGATTTAAGGATCTGAGAGACATGCTGTGGCAGGCTAAAATTGGATGGCAGAAGTTGTTACTATCCTCAAGGCATAAATACTTGAACCTTTTGAATCACGGTGTGAACCACTGCCTGGTGTATTAGGGTAAACCAACACTGGAATTGTTTTAGTGTAATACACCCAGCAATAGCACATGAGCTCATTCATAGGCATATCAAATAACCCTGCCCTGAAGGCTCTAAAGCCCATCAGAGGGGTGGAGCAGATGGGTGAGGGTGGTAACTATTCCTGCCATCTGGTTTTAAGCCACTGCTGCATGATCCTCAGAGCCTTAAGGATATAAATGGTGAGAAGATATTTCGTTGCTCTTCATAAATACATTGAGAATAAATACTAGCAGAAAATACTGAAGGGCCGTGCTGATATAGTAGCAATCAATATATCACATATACATTTAGGCTAGAAAATTGACAGAAAAGATTTCAACCCTCTGGAGATACGTAGTGATGTAAAATATATTTTCCTTCTAGTATGTTCCCGTACTCATAAGAAAAGGAGAAAAGAAAACAACAAGAAGCTGTGTCCCAGGCTTTTCAGATTTCTGTTTCTTACCGCAGGATTAACCTATTAGTAGCATTATCTATACCAAGATCAAGCTATGCTCTGTAAACTGTGTAAAGAGCAGCCCAGACCTCTCAGTGTGAGGTTTGCAGTGAGAGGTTTTTTTTTTTTTTGACATGCCAGAATTACTCAGTTTTCAAGGAAGTCCGGAGCACTGCTGAGTTAAGATTGTAGAAAATAACTTAAATATGTAAAAATTTTATTATTGTAGTCCTTCATATAAGGTTGTATTAATACATTTGTTCATTATGCTAAGGTGTTAGAATTTTAATGAATGCATTATGAAAGTAATATGCAAGCCATATAGGAGTTTACATTATTGAGACTTTTTAGATAACTTCAAAAAATTATACGCAAGTTTTAATTCTGAGCTCTGACTAATTGAAGTAAGTCAATGAACTGAAAAGAGAACAATAGTATAATTACACTGGATTGTAATGAAGAAAGTTCTCTGCTCCAGGAATTGAGTAGCATTGTAGTAAATATATTTTTAATACATTTTTTTGTGCAAGAGTGATTGAAATAGTTAATAAATGGGAGATTTTATATTTTAATATTCATTACTATTGGTAGTAGGTATATGTGTATGATTGATTGATTTACAACTTTTTTTTTTTTTTTAGAAGGAGCTGATTGCTAAACTGTTAAGCATATGTGGTCTTTCTCTTCCTTCCTTCCTTTGCGATAAGGGTGGTGAAGCACTGGCACATGTTGCCCATAGAGGTGGTGGATGCCTTGCTCCTGGAGACCTTCAAGGTCAGGCTGGACAGGGCTCTGAGCAACCTGATCCAGCTGTAGGTGCCCCTGTTCACTTCAGGGGAGTTGGACTAGATAGCCATGAGAAGTCCCTTCCAACTCAAACCGTTCTGTGATTCTATGATAATTTTAATATCTTTAAGCTAAGAAGTGGTGGGAATCACCAAAGAAGGCCTAACTGTTCAAAATTCTTACATAGACATCAGTAAAACAGCAAGTTTGTAAAGATAATGAATAATATGTTTTATCAAAATTATGTTTTTAGTGATGGGTTTAAATGATAGTTGTTTTTTTTTATATAAAAGGGTAATATTTAGTTTGAGTGGACTTGATTTACTTCTTGTCTAACATGGAAAAAGTCAGATGTAGCTGCAATAATGTTGCAAAACTAGAGCTAGCTCTGATATGAAGTAGTTTAGAATATGGTCAATTTTGTTTAAGAATACAGTAGTATGTCTGGGTGTCTTACCCTTTTAAGTTGATTTCTTAAACCTTTTATTTTTTTTCAATCTTCCATCATCTGGAGTATTAATGGATTTTCTTACATGAAATTAGACTATATTACAGAAATTCTAATCACTAAAAGCTATGTGTCTTTGTGATTTTAGGTAGCAGTCCTTATTAATTTCTTACTAGAAAGGCTTTTTATCAGTTTGTATTTTCTGTTGAGTATCTTTTTACACTATACATAGAATCATAGAATGGCTTGGGTTGGAAGGGACCTCAGAGATCATCTAGTTCCAACCCCCCTGCCGTGGACAGGGCTGCCAGCCACTAGCTCACTAGATCAAACTGCCCAGGAACCCATCCAGCCTGGCCTTGAACACAGCCAGGGATGGGGCAGCCACAGCTTCTCTGGGCAGCCTGTTCCAGCACCTCACCACTCTCTCAGGGAAGAATTTCTTCCTGATGTCCAACCTAAACCTCCCCTCTTTCAGTTTCAGCCCATTCCCCCTTGTCCTACCATTATCCACCCGTGTAAAAAAGTCGGTCCCCCTCCTGCCTGTAAGCTCCTTTCATGTATTGGAAGGCCGCAATGAGGTCTCCCTGGAGCCTTCACTTTTCAAAGTTGAATGGTGTTTAATGATTCAGTAAATGTACAAATAGTAAAGCAAATAAAGGTTTTTTTTTTTTTTTTTAATTTACTGATTAGTTTTCTTTTGCTTGAATGTATGAGTTAGAGTTTCAGCCTGTATTTGTATTTCTTATCCAACACATATATTCTAAGGAAATATACTAAATATGTTTCCTGTAGTTCCCCGTATCCTATTTTATTTTCTGTCACAAATTGAAAATGAAGCTGTTTGTGCAAAAGAAGTTTAAAAATAGGTTAGAAACATCTTGTGGAATGTAACAGGAAATCTATCAAGATATATTTTTATCTAGTATTTGCTGTAGTGGGCATAACAGAGCATGTTGTGTCTTTCGTCTTCATTTGAAACACATTGAATGTTGCAGAAACTTGTAATTTCTCACATTTTTAGTAATACACATTGATCAGATCAACCTATAGTATATACTACATTCATAGAGTATTTATAGACTTATTCAATGCTAAGTGAACATGAGTGGGGAAAAAAATGATAAAAGTCGCATGCAGATGTTAGTAATTCTGAGTTTCTAGCAGTATATTATGGCTGTAAACCACATGTTATACTCTATACTCTGTTAAAGTGTGGCCTGCCACTTATTTAATAATAATAAAAATTTGCATGTAGTAGCAAATATATATCAATAGTGATAAAAGTTCACTTCTGAATGGAAACAAATATGCAAGTTAAGGAAAAAGAAGAAACAGATATAAATACCCATGAATAAATTTGGATTGTTTATTAAAGTAGTTATCAAATACCATAGCAATGAAAATCTGAAACAGATTTCCCATTGAAATATTCATACAAGAATATTGTAACCTTTCAAGGAAATACAGAGGTTTTACCTATGGTAAATAGAAACTGGATGCAGAATTTAAGAAGCATTTAGACCTATATTTCTGTATTATGGACTGGATTAGTGGGGCATCTTGCTCATGAAAACTGAGGCAGTGACTCTTATTCTCTATTTAAGCCTTTTCAGTGTATGCGCATTTCCATAATGGAAAATGGGAGGAAGACAGAAACAGTAGTATCAGTTTCTGTGAGTTTCTGGGAGATTAGCAAGAGAAGTCCCACTGAAAATGAAAACAGAATATCATTCCCAATGAAAAACAGAATATCCCATTGTCATCCTTCTCTTTTTATACTACATTAGCAGGTAATATAGACACACCCACTAAGACCACCGTGATCATTTGAATTTGTGAGGACATTGTGTTGTATTTTTGTTTAAAAAAAAAATCAACAGATCATTTATTTATTTTTGCTTTTCTGTCTTTTCTGTTGCATTATTATTTAATTTGTTAATAGATAAATAGCATGAATATCTGTCCTAGAAGAGAGCTCTGATTATAGAAAAAAATGTTACACTTATGAATTTTTTCAACCTCAGAATGTCATTGTTTTTCCATCTTGTAGAAAGTTATTTAAAGTATTTGTTAGTAGATCCCTGTTAATTACATACTGTACAATTCTACTATTCCAGTCAATGCATTCTTCTTAAAGTTAACTAAATTTATTTTTCATATGAATTTGTATAACTGTTGAGGTTAAAAACTTTGAGGTACTCAAATATGCCTAAAAGATAGATAGATAGATAAATGGACAGACAGGCAGACAGAGGCATTACCTACACATTTGGCCTTACCATCATTTTTGCTCTTTAGGCAATCTGAGATATCTTAGAGTGATAAAAAGATTTGCATATAATTGGATTGATGATGATGAAGAATTTTACTGAGGCGTAAATATATTTCTTCTGCAACTAAAGCAGAATGTTCTGATTACTTGTCCCAGATGGCTTCCTGTAAGAAGATCATATTTAGATTGGGGAACAGACGTTACTTATTTGAGGACATTTGGGAGTCTTTTATGGATTATGTTCATAGAGCAAAAGCTGCTTTGTAGAGATCCTTGACATTGCTTTTCTACTTGTATAAATTGGTTTTTACTTTGTGTGTGTAATAGATTAGAAGAAGTGATTCATTAAAATGTTTGAAAATAAGGAATTAGTAGTGAATGATGTGAAAGAAATACAAATTAATACAAAAATACTAGAAGAGCTGAAAAGACTGACTGGTGAACTCCAACGAAATGTATTACGTAACTAACATAAATAAGGTCAGTTTTTTTTTGTGTAGATGATTTGTTTCTTAGTGATATTTTAAGAGCTGTTTTAGAAGAATATATTGCACAGAAAACTCACTGTTTATCATTAGACGTGCATTTTATATCTCATTTCCTTCATAAACTTACTGATCACAGTAGTGCAAAGAAAGCGCATCTTCCCTTGGTGTTCCATTTTCTTTTTTGTCCACCTTGTAGCATAATAGTTGATATTTGGCATTTTGACTGCCATTTTCGTGGAGCTTTCATTATATATTGTACACAACCCTCTAAGTCTTGCTCCCTTGCTCTTTATTCTTTTTGTTGAGGGGAGATGTGTTGGGCGAGCAGGGTGAGAGCTGGGGAAGAAGATATGCTTCCTGTTTAATTCATGTTCTTTGTTTTTTTCAATTACATAATATTTTTAGTGACTTACTGCACTATTTATCCCATCACTTCATCAATGAGTTATGTTTGTCACTGATATCTGAAACATTTACATTGTTTTACTCTCTCCACAGTAGCTAGAAGTAAGAAAAGGAAGAGAGAGTAAATCTTGGTTCCTTTACTCTGTGATCTGAAACCATCCTATTCTTAGACATAGTTCACTTAATTCCTTTATTTTTTGTTAAACAGTGTGTAATTCCATTCTAATTGTTTTCACTATTGAACAGTTGTTTTATGGAATATACATATATATATCAGACATATGAGAGAGAAGAAGAATATTTTTACTCATAAGACCCATAATACAGGATTACGTAAGCTCTAAACCCTACTCACATCCTGGTAAGCAGACACATATTTTTGTATTTTTTGTAGGTGGATACAGTGCAGACTACTCAGCACCCTGACCACATTGAGGAATCATGTAAAATGAATGTATGTGCTCGTAAGTGAATTATTTATGAAATGAAACTCCAACTCTAAGGAATGTTGGATCACAAAATACACGAACTCTCTTCATTCTCATATTAAGAAATTGATTCCCAGGGGGCAGGGTTAGTGCAAAACAATGTGGATGTTGAAAGAAAAGCTATTTAAATAAACAAACAAACAAACGTAAAAAATTGTTTAAAAAGCAAAACAAAACACAAACCAAACCAAACAAACAAAAACAAAACTGCAAACAAGAAATTCAGGTTAAATTTTGGATGCATTTGGAAAGACATTCAGCAGAGTCAACAATCCAAACCAGAGACATAAATGGTGTATGTCACAAAAGTTTGGTAAGCAGAAGTGATCATATGTGGAGAAGCAGGTTCAAATACCATCTAATTTAGGAGTATAAAAAGGATGAAAAAACCCCACCATTTTCTGCTTTGTTCCATCTTTGAAAGGATTGAAATTTGATTAGATGATTGCTTCAATTAAAAGGTGGGAGATGAGTGAGAAAAGATTGAATTTTCAGTATTTCAGTCAAGAAAATGTTTGTGGGTTGCTGAAAAAAAATGAACAATCTTGATGATGTGCTAGATAAACAACGAAAATATTTTATAATTCGGAACTGAACTTTTGGAAAACTAGGTGGAGTTTTATCATTTAAAAAACATTATACTACTACCTGGGGACAGAGTGGAGAAGATAAATTAGGGGAAGAGTTCTTAGATCCTTCAGATTTGCTGAAAATACAGCTCTGCAATGAAATAGAGGTAGATGCAGAGAAGAAAACAAAATATGCTGAATTGACTCAATCAGTGAATAGAGAAATCAACAGGCACCAGCATGTGTATAAAGACGCATACAGTTTGCTTGTTAAACACAGGGGTTGTACAATTGCCGGTATCAAAACCAGACATAGAGAAAATGTCTTCAATTCTGCAGTCACTGCTAAGCTACATATGTAACAGAAAAAAGGGCTATGGCCTCAACTCCAATTATATATGTATATATCTATCTCAACTTTTATATAGATTTTATACATACACATATGTATATGTATGGATATTGCACTATATATCAGCTCATGATTTAGTGAAAGGAAAGGCTGAATATTTTCTCCTTAAATATCTGAACAAGGTGTTTTTTTTTTGTTTTTTTTTTTTTAAACAAATAAAGACTAACTTTAGCCCATTCAAATTTCTGGGATATATAAAGCTGGTAAGCTGGTATAAATGTGTCAGGAAACTGTTATATATTATATATATTGGTAACAAAAGTGTGTATTATCACTTGCCTTTCACTTGCCTTCCTTCTTAATATGGCTTTTCAACTATTTTAACAACAATATTGAAAGCGATGCATTTATGTCTGAATTACCTTGCCCTTTTTGCAAAGCCCTTCAAAACTGGTAGTCTGCCACTTTTTTTTTTTTTTCCCCCACTTGTGGTTATTAGTTCCAGGTGGAAGAGTTTATGATACAGCAGAGGTTTTAATCTCCTTATTGTACTGACATATGTTATCAAACTTCAAAGTCTGTATACTGCTACTATATTGATTTTTTTTTTTGTGAACAAAATCAATGAGCAAAATTAAAATAAAAAAAAAGTCAATAATTTATTAATTCATTCAATTTTTCTGTGCAAACTTTTTTTATTTAACCTTGATTGCTACTTTGGAACTCACAGATGTGAAAATACATTGATACCTTTAGTAATTCTGCATAAAAGAGAGCAATGGACATTAAAAAAATACAAAGATAAAAGAAATAAAAATTGAAACATACAGGTATAAGAAGGGAAAAAAAATGTAAAATGAAATCAAAAAAAGTATCATTCTCAGTTGGGATGCATTGTTTAGGAATATCAAAGAATCTATTAAAATTAGCACCAACAGCTTTGTCAAAATGGTAGGCATACAGGTCGTTTCCTTTCCATTTTCTAGTCCTTGCCTTTATTTCAATATACAGTTAAGAGATGCGATATGAAGCATTTATTGTCTTTAGATCATATTTCCTGAGTTCAGAGCTGTTGTAAATGTTATCTAAACATGAAAAAAAAAAAACACAAAAAAACCCACGAATAATGTTTTAAATGCAACATTTCTGGAACAGGCTGCCCAGAGAAGTTGTGGATGCCCCATTCCTGGATGTGTTCAAGACCAGGCTGGATGGGTTCCTGGGCAGTTTGATCTAGTGAGCTAGTGGCTGGCAGCCCTGTCCACGGCATGGGGGTTGGAACTAGATGATCTCTGAGGTCCCTTCCAACCCAAGCCATTCTATGATTCTATGATTCTATGATTTCACAGAAATAAATGCATTAAGTATGCAAATATTATTGTGAAATGTTTTTTCTGTTTATAGACACTATATTAGTATAGGAAAAAAAGCTAGAAAGTGTAAAGAAAAATGTTGCAGATGTCTAGTCAGATTCTTATCTCAGATACAGCAACTCTGTATTGCAACAAAATTATTCTGCAACCAGGAGTGAAATCAAAATTATGTCTTCTGTGCTCATTGCAATTTTGTTCTCCTGTACATTAAATTTCTGGTCAAAAGCAATTACCGGCAGAGGATCCTTGAAAAATATTGTGCAACTACAGTGATTTTCAGAATTTAGCAGCCAAGCAATTTGTGTGGAATAAAAGCACTTTTATATTGCCTCCTGCTATACCACCAATGCGGAAAGGTCAGCAAAACAGTGGGAGACCAAATGAAGGATTTTTCTTCTGTGACATCAACTTGCAAGACACTGGGAGTTTCAAAATTACAAGTGGTGATATAGACTCTTTTATCTGTTTCTTTCCTCTTTCCCCTGTATGGCTGCTTCATTGTTGGGCAATGTCTTTTCTTCTGTCAGAATGAGGGAGTGAAAGCTTACTTGTGACAAGTCATAGAATCATAGAATCATAGAATGGCTTGGGTTGGAAGGGACCTCAAAGATCATCTAGTTCCAACCCCCCTGCCGTGGACAGGGCTGCCAGCCACTAGCTCACTAGATCAAACTGCCCAGGAACCCATCCAGCCTGGCCTTGAACACAGCCAGGGATGGGGCAGCCACAACTTCTCTGGGCAGCCTGTGCCAGCGCCTCACCACTCTCTCAGGGAAGAATTTCTTCCTGATGTCCAACCTAAACCTCCCCTCTTTCAGTTTCAGCCCATTCCCCCGGGCTGTACCATTATCCACCCGGGCAAA
>VXAV01004462.1:18753-30141 GCA_013399715.1 Alectura lathami
ACTAAAATTATAACCATTTTTTTTTTGTCTAATTTATTAGAAAAGTAGTAAAATCTTCCTCTTATAATGCTCTCTGTACTGACTGCTGAATCTCTGATATTTTAGCCAAGCTGAACTGCGCCAAGAGACAGTTACAATAGCAATAGGAAATAGGGTTGAATTTTCAGAAATACTTGCTTTAACTTCCTCTAGTGATTAACTGTTTCAAAATTATGACCCCTAATGTCAGTACTAGATAGAAGTACAGATGGTTATCCACATCCACAATGTGAATTCAGCCAGGAAGCAGGTGGGAAGATTCTAGACATATGTGCCATCTCTCTAGCTTGTGCATCTGTCTCTCAGGGCCTGTACAGCTGCAGTGGCTGCTTCCCTATATGCCATAACCAGGAAGGAAAAGGTGATTGTAATGCTAGTCCCCAGGCATGGACATTGGTGCCTGGCACCTGATACGGAATTCCTGTCTCACTGTCTATATTTCGTGTTTTCTTCACATCCACAGACCTTTTCTTTGTGCACATATAGAACACCTCAGTGAATACTTCCAAATTTTCATTATACCTCTTTACAATACTGCATTTTATTTTAGGACAAAATACAAGTACTGTAACTTTTTTCTTCAGGAAACTATAGTGAATAACGGCACCCGAAGAAGTATTGCTATATTAAAACAAAATAAAAGAATCAATTTATCACTAGATCTTTTGAAACTCAATTTTAAAATCCATTGAAATGCTGCTGAAGAGATTTGTAATTTGTATAACTGGGATGGCTGCCAATCATGCTTCCCTCATCTATTATCTTATTCAAATGAATGCTAGTAAGCTTGAAATATCATAAGCAGGTTTAGTCTCCCTGTAATCTACTTTTAATAGGAGGAATGAAATACCATCCATATGGTACCTGGATGATCTGTCTTGAATTATTTCTGGGATAAAATCAAATACATACCTGAGTTTTGGTTACATATCCAATCTCAAATTATTTTCATTAAAAAATAAAATCTCCTTTAAATACTCTTTGTCCAAGACCATCTGTTGATTTCATAAATCCTATAGATAGCCTCAGCTCTGATGTTTGATAAACCTCTTGTACACTAACCTGATATGGAGGTTAAAACCTCAGAAGTGGTAGTCACAAAATGGTCGTGGAGTGCTGCATGCTAGAGTGAAAGTGTGAACAACATATAGTTTTTTTTTAAAAACCCAATTATGACTCAAGAAAGCAAAAGAAAAAAGTGTCTCAGTGACTTCAGTGGATCAGGTCTCAGTATGGTAAAATGACAAACTTTCAGATGCTAAATATGACTTGATGCGGATAAATAGGGTACAATTTCATATTAAAGTTTATTTGTACGCAATAGTATCAGCCTATAGGATAGATTGATAACTAATCCTAATAGGATAATAACACATAATCTGTATTTTTATTAATTGATGTACTGCTACTAATTCAAAGAGTAGATAACATCACAGAGAATAGAAATGTGTTTTTTTTTTTTTTTAAGGCTATTCATTTAAATTTTTAGGAGTCTCAGGCTGGTGTTTGAAACAAAAGTTTAATGTTTCTGATTCTGAACTATCATTTAGAAGAATGCACGTGACAGTAATCATAATTTTGACTCCGCTTTATTATTACTGATCCAGTTCTGTATTCCACAGTCAAGAGACTGCTATAGTAGATTAAAAAAGAAACCAAGGTTGCAGTGGTGTGGATTATAAAGACAATGGGTTCCAATCAAGCTATGTGCAGTCTGCAGTGGTATAAAGAAGGACTTCGTCAGAAGGTGCTGTTTTAGGTTAATTGTACATTTCAATGTGAATATGAAGTGTTGTGAAAACGTTGAGTCTCAGTATATATAAAACATCCTCATATTTATTTGTTCTTTGTAGACTACAGGCAGTTGAACATACAAGAAGAGATTTTACTTAAACTGTTTCATTAAAGTTGGCTGATTTCACAAAGGCTATCTCTACCTGTCACTAAGTCAGGCTAATATGACTATTTTTTATTGTGGTGTAACAATAATATCTCTTTTGTTAGAGTAATATGAGATGTTTGGATAGCATAATGGACTTCCAAGGCCTTTCAGAAACACCATTATATTTTGGCTGATTTTGGATTAAATAAGTACCAGCCTGTATTTGTGGGTTAATATATGCGTACCATTTGGAAAGTACTTAGTGACATTATGTAATACACAGATGTGTTATTATTCATAGTACTGTGCATTCATAGCCCTCTGTAGCCACTGTTGTGCAAAATCTAATGAGGGAGATTCTGTGTGTCTTTTGCTGGCCTTTTAGACTGGTCAAACTCCCATTCAGTCAATTCAAATGATTAGCAGGGGACATGGTGCCCTTTTCTGATTATTTTGCTGTATGACCGATGGAGTGGAAAGGAGTAAAAATATTGATTTCTCTTGATAAATATATGTGTATTTCCTGTTTTAGAAATTCAGGGGAGGACTGAAGAAAAATGAGATATTATCTCTTCACTGTGTTTGAATTGTGCTGTAATTTATCCCTTTGAGAGGGGATAAATTGTGGTTAGTAGAAGTATTAGATAAGGATTTTATACACGCTTTTTCCAGGCATAAATGAAATTACCCACTTATAAATAGAAGTGCAACAAAACAAAAAGAGAAAGCTCCTCTGTTTTTGTTGCTGCTGTTGTTGTTGTTTTAAATCATATTAGAAATGCTTTCTCCAGCTAGTTTACCAATTCACTGTCCTTGATTTCATCATCTGATCAGCACCAGACCACTAGCTGATGAAAGCGAATGTCAGTGTTACTGATTGCAGAGGCATTCATCATTTTCTATTAATATAAAAAACACAGTCTCTTAGTGATGTAGTACTACTGAGGAAATCATAAATCACAGGAATGAAATGATGTCTGAAAATCACTGGAATCAGAATTTTAATTTAGAATTTTATTACCAATTCTTCCTGATTAAAACCTCTGTTCTTATTTATTTATTAATTAATCATCCCTAGTTTTCTGTGACTGTTTTATTCTTCATCCCACACTTCTGAATCAGTTTCACATCTCCATCCCAGCTGGCTTAGACTTTTTGAACTGTGTAGCTATAAGCTTTTTGATGTCAGTTTTATTTCTATTACTATATTTGTCATTAATTTCTTGTGTATTATGTTGGCCTTTTAATTATTGCCATGAAATATCGTATTTCTCTTGGTAAACAGGTTATTAATACTGGAACATTCAGTGCATAGGTTTAGCTTCTGGATTTTCTATATATACTGGCAAGTACATAGGATGAAAGGTTTTTTTCAGGTATTTCTGTATGGGAATTATTTTTCATTGGGAATGCTTGTGGTGAAAATTTCACCTCCCTCTGTTTTTTCTTGAAATGAGCCAGCTGAAGCTTTGTACAAGTCTGTCATCTCAAACCACCTGCCTGTGTGGAAAAGAAAGAAGAAGTCCCATGTGCCTTACCTTATCCCTGTCTACAATGTCTTGCTGGAAAAGAAAAAAAAAAAAGCAGTTTGCAATGTTCAAACTTTCCGTATTGCGCTGGTGGTATTATTGCCTTTGCTGAGTCTAAGATCAGTATTAGAAAAGTAAATACATTGAATAATGAATTTGACAGTATTCTAAATGTGATTCTTTTCTGCTTTAAGTATTTGTGAAACGGTGCTTTTGATTTATTTAATATTCAGTCATTCACTTTGATGTTCTGTTCATTATATACTACTTCAGTAAGTAAACATGGAAAGCCCTTTGGAGTTTTATAACCTTCAGTCAAAATGCCCATAGGAGAGTGATGACAAACCCAAGGAACATAGAGACTAATGTAAAATCTGAGACGTGTGTGGAAGAGTTCAGGTTTCTGTCACATTTATGAGGAGTTAGTGTAAGAAGCTAGTGGGAAAGCTATTTTTTAATCTCCCACATCCAGGGAACTTCATTAATGTGAGATTTGCTCTTGAAAACATCCTTCCTTCTGTGCTGCCATTCTGTCTCCCTGGGGCTGTATCAGTGTTTGACAAGCTGTGGTCTTCACACTAGATGAGGATACAATATTCCAGCTTGCTTTTCTGTGCTGAGCTTTGGGATGTTTTCATTTAAGACTGATAATGTGAGTGTTGGGTGGTCCAAAGAATACTTTGAAATCTGTCAGTGGTGTGCGCTTAAAATTTTTAGGAAGTTCTGGATTACTTAGTAAGCTTAAGGAACACAGATTTTGTTTTGCATCAAGTTGCAAAATTTCATGGAATCATGAGCAGTAGTATTTCAGCAATATAGTTTACACAAAATTCCCCAAATTATGAAGAGGGCCTCAGTGAGTATCTGGCAGAGCAGAACTCCTCTGCATGCAGGCAATGTATTTCATTGTAACAATGTGCTCTGCTTCATTGCTGGATTATGTGTATGCATGCATACACATGTAATGTATGTCAGTGTGTGTGCATATGCTCGTATATCAGCATAAATATGTAACCTGGATAAAAGTGCTACCTCAGGTAGAGCTAATCTGTGAAAGATCATGTTCTAGACGAGGTAATAAAAGGGCTGGTACTGTTTTTCCCATGGATTTAGGAAACTGCAAAACAGACTCAAAAAATCTTTATTGCAACTACTTGCGTGCAGCTCAGTTTCCTGTACTGTGCTTGAAGTCTTGAACACTGATTTTTCATTCATTAATAATTACATCATGAGTTAATCTGAAGAAATTATTGTTATGTCCTTTCTTATTGTTTGGATAGTAGGAGATTATAATTTGTTCCCATCTTCCATTCACATATTGTTTATTATGTTCAGAAAAGTTTTACAGGTTTGCGATCAGACTTTTTTATCATATTGAAATTTACATAAAAGTGAGTTGGGGTTTGGACTTTTTCCTAAATTTTATTGGTTAACATATGAATGAAGACGTGTTAATGCCTCATTCCATCTGTGAGTAGAGTGTCTGTCTGCATTTTACTGTCAAAAAACCTGTAATGCTGGAGAAGAAAAGATGTTTAAAATTGACTGTGGCCACTCTGCAGTGTTATATACATGCAAATGAAATTGCAACATTAACCTTTACTACAAGCTGTCTTTAAAAATAATAAAAGTATTCTAATCTGTTATTATAATTTAAAATCTTTGTTGGCCTCATGTATCAAACTGCTGTCTTTGCTTTAAAATTATTGTGCTTTACATGTAGTATATGATGCATTTTTATATCCGTAATATGTGTAAAAGAACTATTTGAAAGAATATTTCTATGTTCATTAATATAATGCCACACACAGAAATACCTTTTTTATTCCAGTTTAACAGGGACATGGACAATTGGGATACTTGTGAGAACTTGTTGATTTTGTCAGTAACGACCAGAGGCCGTGATCCAGGGTTTCTGTTGTTCTTTTGCGTAGGTTTTTTTTTAATAATAACAATTTGTCATAAATACACCTGAAAGAGACAATGATTAACTTGCAGAGTATATAATATTTTCTTCCGTGATGAGTAATAGATAAATGTTTTTAACAATTGTAATCTAAATTTGAGGACTGATAGAAAATATTTTGCTACCTCCTATTATAACCAAGAATTAGAGAGACATCCCTGGCAGTGTTCAAGGCCAGGCTGGACGGGGCTCTGAGCAACCTGGTCCAGTGGGAGGTGTCCCTGCCAATGCAGGGGGGTTGGAACTAGATGGTCTTTCAAGTCCCTTCCAACCCAAACCATTCTATGATTCTATGATCTGTTCTTTGAGGATGACAGTACTTTATAGCCATTTAATGCTTTTGGTCTCATGTCTGGACAGGAAACTGAATGGACATTACTAATCTTAGACAGAATGATCCCATCTTCACCCTACACAAGGACATTAAGAAACTTTCCAGCCATGGAGACCACATTACTGTACACAGGAGCAGCACAGAAGTTAGATTCAGTCACAGGTTGCTTGCCAGAATAATAGCAGTTTCCAGATTTAGGTCTGATGAATATAAGTGCACAAGAATGTATTTCTGCACAATGTCTTAAAAATGCTCAGGGCAAATAATCTCCTATTTGGTTTTATATATATATATAAAGTAAAAAGCAGCAGTTATTTTCTTTGTAAGGTATGTTCAACCCTCCTTCCCCCTAAGTTTCTTCTTCATCCACTGTACTCCCTTATTGGAGACAGTTTTGGATTTTTCTAGTTCAGATTTTTTTTAGTGTATATAGAATACACTTCGACACAAAGAAAATGAGTGAGACAACTGATATCTTGAAACAAGGCAACTCACTCTAATGCCAAAGGAAAATAGGTGGAGAAAAGAACAAATAATGAATAAAATCCATTGCATGGTTCTCTAAAAAGAAACATTTTGGTCTCTATGTAAATAGGTTCCAATACTCAGACATGAATCCAAAACAAAATAATAATACTTAAAAAGAGAATGCTGAAAGGAACTTAGCTGATTGAGAGTAACAAATGAAATCCTTCACATAAATATGCTGCTTACATCAATGCCCCAGAGAGGATTTTGGAAGACTCTCTCCTCTGGCAAAAACAAACAAACAAACAAGCAAACAAAACAGTCACAATAAAATGAAGACTTAAAAAGTAAGCACAAGAGATCTTTCCAGGTTTAGAAAGTGAGTTTTACATTTCACCCTAGAAACTTGGCACTGTTTAATTTTTACATAGCATCATTTTTAATGTGTGTTAAATTAAAAATATAAAGTAATAGGTGCCCCGAATGAGCACAAAAATAGAATTCACTGGAGTGCTGTTGATGCTGTACATTGCAGGAAGGCAGTTTGCTTCATATACATATATATGAAAATAAAGATATATATGTATGAGTCTTATATATATATCTTTAGATGTTTAACAGATATATAAATATATGAGTTATAACAACTCTTAATGTATTGTTAAGAAATAAAATCCTTGAGTAGAACAGTTAGGATATTTCTATGGTTTGGTATAGTTTATTTATTCTGACACAGAAGTTTTAAGCAAAGTAATTGTCTGGGAAGATGCTTGAGGAGCAAAAGTCTTCTCCCCAAACAATTAATTTGCTTAAAACTTCTGTTTCTATGTCAGAATAAATAAACTATATGAAAATTAAATAAAACAGTTTCATTCAAAGTACTTAGTTTACTCACTTGGCTAGGGCTAGAGATATTCTCTTCTCTATATGCAAAGGCAAACAACGTGAGTTAAAGTTTTGCTTAGATATTGTTTTTTATTCTTCCCCTATTACACAACAATATACTGTATAAAGCATGAAGAGATGAAGATTTTTCAGCATGAACCTAGGAGCAATTACAGGAAAACAGCAGAAAGGAGCTAAGGAAGGCTTAGTTTACCTAAGTTAGGTGTAAGAAAAGAAAAACTAATGGATGCAAATTCTGCAAATGTTTCCAACTGAATTCTGTCAATGTTTGTTGTATTTGTCTGTGATTTCCACCCACAAGACAGAGACAAAGCAGATGCTGTAATTGTTATGAATCATTTACCTTTTCAGTTTCAAAAGCATTCATATTTGTAGTTTACTTTATAAAGAAAGAAAAAGAAAAAAAAAAAAAAAAAGAAATGGAAAGCAGAATATTTTCATAGTCCTTAGGACTAGATATTCCCTGTTCATAGCCTACATGACAGCTCTGACAACATTATAAATCTTTCTAACCTTCCTATCCCAATTTATCTGTACTTTTGAGGATATTTGTTTAGGGCATCTTAAGCAAAAAGAAAACAAAGATGCTAGGCTATAAATCAATTACTAAAACTAACAATTTTAACCTGTGTGGATTTGGAAAGGATTTGTCCTGTTTATCAAAAGGTGATTCCTCTGCACCTCTGCTGCTCAAGAAATTCACCTATGACTTTTTCAGTGTGAGCATTGTTGTCTTCTGCTTTATGGCTCTTACATCCTAGCAAGCTGCATCGTTNCATATATAGACTCTCAAAGTGTATGGCAATTAGATTTTGCTTTAGTGTAGTGATGTAGGAGAATCTCAGCCTCATCATTTTTCTTCTGGTGTGGCAGGGATGATTATGGAAATAGCAGATAACCCAGAGCAGCTCTCATTACTTTTAAGAGCAGAGGTACCAGTTAGTTTGTAAGGATGCTCGAGTCACTCCTATGCTCACTCTTAATGGCTTAATGCTGGGCTTTATGGAATTAGGAGGTTTTTGGGAGGTTGGAGGAAAAGAAGTCTTAAAATACATGCAGCAGGAACAAACTAAGAACTTGAAGGAACGGACAAAACTACCCTTCCACTCCGAATCATGAGACAAATACATAAATAAATACACCACTAGGTAAACAAATAAATAAAGTTTTATAATGCATGTATGTAACCAAAAATGAAGAGGTGTTTTCTGATTCCTTGTATGAGAAAATTTGCAGAAGTAGTCTCATTAACATTGAAATTGGTAATGAAACAAGGAAAGAACAGTCCCACTGTCATGTCACAGTATTATCCCCTTTCAGGTTTCCAGTTATTGCTTGCTATTCAGGATTTGTTTACTTTGGATTTTGAAATGAAATTAAAGAGTAAGAGAAAGAAATTAGGTGTTATTTGTGTTCAGAATGATAACAGTGAAGTTTTAAACAGCCTCCCCCACTGTAATACAGGCACAAGAAAAGGAACAAAAAAAATGGTTCAAAGGGTCTGTAACTCACAGACCAAAGGAAGTAGTGTATTTGTTGATGGTCCTCCTTAGCCCACAGAAACTCTTGTGTATATATATCTCATAATTAGGGCTTCATGTGCCTTCAGGGAGGGTTCAGCCAGAGAGAAGCCTTTTTGCACAGTATGCTACCCTAGCAAATTTTAGATTTCCAGCAGAAATGTGTGTGGGAGTTAATGGTGATCTTTGCAAAGTTAACCCATTTTTGGAAAGAGAAGTGTGCACAGCTGTTGTGGACTAGTCAATGTAGTATATGGTTTCTGAAATTCATTGGAATAAAACTTGAGTGGTATGTGTTCATATATGGTATGTTTGTCTGGCTTTTTCTTCCCTTATCCACAAAATCCCTCTATGGAAAGTGAGTGATGTGACATGAGCAGTGTGACTTGATAGTCACTGACTGTGCAATTGACCTGTCCTAGGTTTGCCATATACTTCTCACTAAGTGTGATATGAGCTTTGAGGGTGTATTTTTCACAGTTACACCAGATTACCCTTCTGAAAAGTGGATTTCCTATTTACCATTCTATTTATTCAACAGAACTCTGAAGAACTTGTAAATGACAGTTTCTGCTAAAACATCCCATTATAAACTTCAGCTGTCCAGGACCAGATTTGCAAGGGACACAGCTGTCCACACTGAGCAGTGGGGTTGCCAGCAAACAGAAGTAACCCTCTGAAGCTGATTACTGTCAGTCCCAGTCAGAGCCCTAAGACTAATCTGAGTATGTGAAAAGGTAACTGAGTACAGAAGTGAGAAGGGAAAAGGTGGGGCAAGGAGAGGAATTAGGTCTCAACGAAGGATAACTCCAGTACCTGTTTGGGACCAGAATGGTCAGGCCTCATGCCCTTGCACTTTCCTTCATTCAGAGATGGAAAATCATTGCTGTATGTGGCTGCATTAAATTCATTGAGTAATAATTGAGTTTAAGCCATAGAATAGAATACCCCTCACAGAGGGTGAGAAACCTTTTGTCGTGTATGAAAGAATAGGGCTGTGGAGGAGACAGATTTCTGTATTTCTGATAGGTTGTAGAGATTATCTGCAGCTTACATAACTTAATTTTGAACTACCAGAGGAAAAGTAGCATGATAGGCCGATAGCAGCATTTTGACATCTTAAGGGGGCTATGAGAAAGAAGGGGACAGACTCTTTAGCAGGGTCTGTTGTGATAGGACTAGGGGAAATGGTTTCAAATTGAGAGAGGGGAGATTTAGAGTAGATATAAGGAAAAGGTTTTTTACAGTAAGGGTGGTGAAGCACTGGCACAGGTTGCCCAGAGAGGTGGTGGATGCCCCGTCCCTTGATTCATTCAAAGTCAGGCTGGACAGGGCTCTGAGCACCCTGATCCAGCTGTAGATGTCCCTGTTCACTGCAGGGGATTTGGACTAGATGAGCTCTAAAGGCCATCCCTTTCAACTTGGATGATTCTATGATTCTAAATCTAGGCATGAAATTTCTACTACTATTTTCTTTCACCAAAGCAAAGTGTTGCTGCATTACACTCTTCCTAATTGTCTAATATCATCATTACTCAGCAGAAAAAGAGATGCATGTAATAAGATGACTTTGTACATATCCTCAGTAACATAAATCTTTAAATATCCTGATTTTAGCAATCAATTTGGTTGGTAATGAAACAGATTTTCACCAAGATACATGAGTGCAAGGCTTTGAGATTCATATACAGCAGGAAGTTTATTTAAAATTCTATCTTTACTGAACTTTAGTGTGTTTATTAGAAATAACAGTTGACAGCATCTCACTGAAAGTTTTGTCTTTCCTGTACTAGCATGTGAAACCTCAAAATTCTATCAGTGCATTCCATTTAGGAATATTGAAATATTTCCTTAGGTTTACTAATCCAATCTCAGGGAAACTTGTTAAATAAAGTTGTTTGGCCTATACCCTCTGTTATCTTCACTGAGAAGATTTGCAGTTGGTTCATACATAAACTGTTTGTTTGGAGTTCTCTCTGTTTTTTTTTTTTTTTTTTTTCCCCACTTGTTTTCCTTTTCTACCACTAGTTAAAATAATAGGGGAGAACAGTGATAAGTAAGTGGGATGAAGGGAAGTAGACTACCTGTGAGAAGTTTTCTGCATGTCTTTCTGGCATTCATGGGATGGCCAACAATTCTCTCCATACAGGAACTGCACAAATCTCCACATAACTCACATGTGAAGGTTGAAAACAAAATAAAGAGGAGGATGTAGAGTCATTGTGATGTATGGGCCTGGCGCAATGCATCTCCATTTTGTATAGAGAAGTCTAAAGTGTATTATCTCTGTTGCTTCACTGGGAAAGGAGTAGTTCTGTACCACTTTTAAGTAAAGAATGTTGCAGCACAGTACAATTCGGTTGTTTAATAGCATATTAACAACCATTTTCTTTTACCCAGTTGGAGATGTGAGTTTAGTTTGAACGATTACAATTCCCTTTACAGATAAATATGTCTTTCTCTGTTACCTGGTTCCCTATCAGTCTTTCTAACTCTTGATATTTTATACCATCACCCTCGTCACCCTTCAGTACTATTATGTATTGGATCACCTTCCACATTAAATAGGTTCACCAAAATCCCTACTAGAACTGAAAGACCATTAATCCAAAATACCGTGAAGGGAGGTTTAGCAAGGATGCTTGTTTTGATTTACTAGATCATCTGTAGAATACTATTGGTAGTATTTGTCAATAAGACTGTCAATGGGGCTATATAACAGGCTATATAACAGTTGTGTTTTT
>VXAV01004462.1:45810-56340 GCA_013399715.1 Alectura lathami
CTCTGCTTCCTTTGGTCATTTACTAAATCTCTTGACTGATAACAACAACAAAAAAGCAAAAATATGTTTATGCGGGCTCAAACTTTTCTTAGGAAGTGTTACCTTTGTTTATTATTTATTATTTTCTCTTTTTTTTTTTTTTTCTTTCAAAACACAAGTGAAACTCCAAATATGAGTGATTTCATATACTTCCTTAGAGCTCTTTAAATAATTTCTTTAAAACTAAAAATCTAAACATCTAAAAATCTAAAATCTGTTGATTTAAATGTTTTATCTCAAATATATGTGACATGATTAAATATAGAATTATATAAAACTATTCCCACTCAAGAGAAATTACCTTGTTTTCTAGTCTCCTTGGTTTTTTAGTATTCTAGTAGTACCTAGATTTTGTCTATAAATAGATCCTTAATCAAAGGTACATGCAAATACCAGTAACAGACAAAATTTTCACATGATCATCTTCTGCTATGTTTATAATTAGTAATATTGAAAGCCATTTTCCATTTAAATTTAGGGGGTACTATTGAGGTTTAACTCATCAAACCAACAGTTTTACAGCATATTTATAATTCTTTGTTTATTTAGTTGTATGGAACTTACAGCACACAGAATATGTATTTCTGGCCTGGAAGCAGGGAGCAGAAATTGTGATTGTTTTGTATTTTTAGAAAACTTACAGCAGTAAGATCGGATCAGAAGGTACTTCTGTACATTACTCTGAATATTATACATTTCCATAATAGATGAACAATCTGCTTCACACCTTTCATTTCTCTGCATAATTTCCATTTGAAGCTTTAGAATTTTAAGTAGCTCATGACTACAAATCAGCTCATGACTACTGCATTCCAGATGTATATACAGTGTGAACATTGTCTATAGGCTCAAAAGAGAAGGCCTGCTTCTGCAAGTATTTCCTTTAATTTAATACAAGGTAAGCCTGATACTGCTTTCAATAACTGACAAAGTTCCTAATCCTATTTAACATACGTAAGACCAACTTTGTAGATAGTTTCTTTCTGTTCAGAATTTCTCACCTTTTACAGGTACATTTTTGATGAGCTATGCCTTTCACTAAGAGTAAATTAATTGAATTACGCTTAAATAGAAATGAGTTATGTTCTTATGATCTAATGACTAGTGGAAGGTGTCCTTGCCCATGGCAGAAGGGTTTGGTCTAGGTGATCTTTAAGGTCCCTTCTAACCAAAATCATTCTATGATTCTGTGACTGAAATGTAACCTATAAAATAATTCATTTTGGAAATGAAGTATTATTTGGAAATAATTAGAATCTTGAATTTTTGGGTTATTGTTGTATATCTTATAAGGTACCAACATTATAAAAAGAAGCAGCTTTAACATTTTAATGTTGAAGATATTTTAATTCCGAAATGATGAATATTTCTAGCCTTGAGAGGTGGAATTTCTTTAGATAGCACATTTGTAAAATGAAACATGTACATCAATATGTGTGCATGTATAATCTGCAAACTTAAATGCATTAGAATTTAAAGTGTGCCATTTAGTCTACATTACTTAAACAAAAAGCTTATGCATTTCCATTTTCAGTTCTAATTGATTTGCAAGTTCGAAGGAAAAAACACAGGGCTATTTAGAAATCCAGATTTTTGTAATCCTTTTTTGTTTAAAAAACACATTCTGCATCCCCAAGTACTTTCCAGCATCACGCTATATGAAAGAAAGTGCAAGGGAAAGGAAATGCTGGTAATGCTGAGTTATTCATAGAAGAAAGAGCAGAGAGTAATTAGCTTGCCTTTTGCCGCACATTCAGCAGCAAGGTAGCAGCTTGGTATCTGCGGTGTATCTATGACAGCCTGTATTGGCCTTCATTCAAAGAACTCTAGAATGGGAGTCAGCAAAGCAAGACAGACAGTTTATTAATATATTTTTCACTGTGTTTTGAAGTTACTCTTAACATATGAAAGAGTGGTTTTAGCAGCTCTTATTTCTTCTATTTTAAAGCATATCAAATACAAAACATTAAAATCAAGCAATATAAAATGCATGCACTCATGAAAAAGGTGATTTGTCATTTCTGCCATCAGCTTTGCATTTTTCATTTAGCTGTTATGGCTCTTTCCTCAGTAAATCCTGTTCTGTAAATTCTGTTGATTTACAAAATAAAATTGGCTATTATTTCAGCTATTATTCTTGTATTTGTTTAATTTGTTAAGGACAGTGTTGTTTTAGTTCATTTGAGTAGGCATTTAGTTGTTGAGCTGATATATGTGTCTACTTTGTCCCCATGCTAATTATTTTTTTTAAATGTCATTCCAAAAAAAATATTTGAAAGAGTGACCTTTCATTCATTATCTCAATGTCACCTCAGTTAGAATACACTATTACTGCATCTGTGTAGCTCTTGCTTGTGTACCTATAACACGAATAATTGACAGAAGGAACTGACAACATACCACTGCAAAAGTGGGGATGTTTTGTAGTCAAGCCTCGTCTAATTCGTAGAGAGAAAGAGTTCTCATATTCCACTATGTAAATTACAACTCAAGCATAAATTCAATAGTTAGGATTGGAAAGGTTCAAATTATCAATGTCCTATAAGAATTGCACCTTGTTTCCGCACGTGGTAAGACTGGGGGTAAATTGTTTTGCTATGACACTCACATATTGCCAGTTTACACTACTGACAATAAGGCCATCCGGATTAATGTGTCCGTTTTTATGGTTCTGGTTTTGAATAAGCTTCAAAAGGTCTCAGTGTTTTACTTGAGTGCTTCTTGGAGCTGATTGTAGCTGACATACTTTAGGTACGCTGGGTTCATCTGCCTTAGCACACAGGGATCTTCTCGACTGTTTGACATAAATGTAAAATCTTTAAGCTGTAGAAAATAGAATTCAGCACAACCTATATTGCAGGGGCAAGCAATCAGAGCGAAAAGCCTTCTGTTATCTTTAAATATTTTGGCAATTTTCTACATAAACATTCTTTAAGTAGAGTGGTCAGTCTGTTGTAAGAAAATGAGCAGAAACAAAAGATACAAAAGGAAAAAAAAAAAAAAAGTCCCAGAGGAGAATTAGAATTCATCTTGATTAGGTGGATTTAGACATAACAGAAGTGCTGTCATTAATGGCAGCTACCTACAGTAAAATATTATGTTCCTGCAGCTTCGTACAAGGGCACTAGCGTCGTTGTGGGATCTAGCTTGATATTAGACAGTAAGAATAAGAGACAGGCATGTGAAGAAGGGAAGACTAATTAAAGTGAGTTTTTTCATTACTGAACAAGTTTCTTGAAGATTGACAATCAGTGTATTTAACAGGCTGAATAACTAGATAACTTCTAAGATATATACTAACTTGTGATTTTGTTTCACATTTAGGGGTTTATTTTTTTAAAAAGTTTTGAAACAATGTTCATTTAATATTCAAAAAAAAATGCCCAAATACTTAAATATCTTGAGAAAAGCCAAGGCAGCAATTACTGATAAAAATAATTTTAAGAGAATTGGGGAAACAAAGATTTTTTTAAATTAAATATGTATATTCTTCTTAAAATTAAAATGTTTCCCATTTTGTTCTTCCTGTTCAATACAATAAAATTTAAATAGTTTTGGAATTGATATCAACAATTACTCAGATTTTTATTATATTTTCCTTACCATAGAGGGGTTACTCTAAAGCAAAATACCCTGAGANNTTTTTCCTTGACAAACAACTAGTGTTATCTCTGCAATACATTTTTCTTAAGATGAGTGTTTTAACAAAAAAATCTTGCGGTAAAACATGATGCTCTTACTGTCAAAATCATTTGGGTTGATTCTTGCATTCTTAGTCACTCTGCATAGTACCTTACTCTTTAAGAAGTCATATCAGTTTCACTCTGGAAAGATTCTGAAAAATAACAGTCTGCTGCTCAGATTTTAATTTATGAAAAATCCCTGAGAAATTTAGAAAATGAAATGAATCACTAGCGCTAGGAATAGAATTAGAATTGATCTAGATTTTCATCAAAATAAGCATACTGGAGGACACTTAAGACTTTGAGCAACTTGGCATGTATTTTAAAACATAATGTAGAGACTGCAATAAATAAAACTTCCAAAAAAAGCAGCACTCTTCTGTCCTCCCACTCTCTAACACCCCATTTAATTTCTAGTCAAAAGACCTGTGCACCTCCATAACACCTTCCCACGAGATATCCCACCCATTACTGCCTCAGTCAGCTCACACAGATGGACTTTGTAGCATACCCAGAATGTCAACAGTTTATGGTTATTTTAGACCTTGGCAAGGAAAAGCATTCCAGAGGAAAAGTCCCTTGTGAAGAATGCTTTGCAAGCAGCTTTGCAGTCTTTTATAAAGAGGGGAATCGAGTTTGAGGGCATGTGCTGGTGTCAACAACAGCAATGTAAATTGTCCAGACAAATGCTGACCACAACTCAGATCAGCATTTTTGTTCAAAATTTGTCTACTATATCATTGACTCAAGACACAATACATAACAATTTGTTATATATTGAGAAAAATAGTCTCATTTTTTACAATGACCTTCCTATACCTATACATTGGTTACTACCAGCTGCTTTTGATTACACTTAATGGATCTTTTACTTTTGCTTAGCATTTTCATGTATTATAATGTTAAGCACAAATTAATGATTAATTGATTAAAGTAATAAACTCTTCTAGTCATTTACATTTTCTCTAGGTTGTAGTTGTGTCCACTGATTAGTTTCATACTTTCTTATTGTTTCTACCTATCACAATACAATGTGTAGTCATAATAAAATTGTTGTAAATTGCATTCCACAATTCATTAGTGTTTGTAATTAAATAAAAAAAAATACAATAGAATGAGACTGTAATCCTTCAAAGAAATATATAAGCTTTACTACAAATACTGAAAGTTTCATAACTAAAACTGATTTCCTTAGTCCACACATGCAAGGCTCAGTTCTTTCTAATACCTTCCAAAGGTTTGACTGAAAATCTTTAGCAGTTTAACTCTTTATTTCTGTATTTCTGTATAACTGTATTTCTACCTCTCACATACAGAATTATGAAGCATAGATCTTAATATCAAAGGAGTAAAATGCCAATAATTTGGCTGTTGCATGCTTTAAAATGTTGGCTTTTGTGTTTTGCACAAAAACTAAAACCATAGATGGCACTATAATGAACTGCAAATTATTGAGAAATAATTGCCAATTTTTTCACATCAAACATTAAAATATAAATTTTATGTATGCATTTAAGGTGGAACTGTATTTTGAATCATGAAATTCTTTACTTGTATGAACATTTTGAGATTCTCCTAGATGGAAACAAACTCAAAGAAGCAAATCACTCAAATCATCCTACTGCTGGAGAGGGATCAGTTTATCTTGACCTTGCAGAGAAATCTGGGCTTTTGTCAGTCATCCTATTTAACATTCTGGAGTGAATCCAGAATCCAGAGTGCTACCCAAATTATTAGTGGACTACATGGTGTGACTAAAAATGAGAGGGCAAAAGAACTAAGTGTTCAGGCTAGAGGAGGTCCTGGGATACTATTTGCGGCTGTATAGTGGGCAGGTAAGTTGGACTTTTCTCAGGAGCGAACAGTGGCAAGGAAAGGGTCAATGCACACAAGCTGCCACGAGAGGAATTCCAATTAGATATTGGAAAGAAAAATTTCACCACAACAGTGGTCAAGCAGTGCAGCAGGTTGCACAGAGAGGTTGTGGAGTCTCCATTCTTTGAAACTTGACTGGGAAAGGCCTTGAAACTCTTTTTAAGCTTTGAAGTTGTCCCAGTTTGGGCAGGAGAATGAACTGAAGAGTTTCTAGAGGCCCCTGCTAGCTAAATCTTGCTATGATTTACTGTGCAATATACTTCATATTCCAGCTAGTGTTCACTACAACACAGGCACAAACTCTCTGGAAAGATGAAATTTATGGATAAGGTTTTCATCTCATATGAAATTGGCATAGCTTATTTGAAGTCACTGAAGCTTAACTAATTTAGTGTCGGTGAGGATCTGCTCTTGTATCCTTTAAAATTTAATTTGTGGGTCGAAGCGTTTAATCTAAAGGCTTCTGTTCTCATCAGGCTGAAAAGTTATCATGCTGTTCCACATCTGTCTTTCAAATACAGAAGTTGGAATTTACCCATGAAGAGGTATACTAACTTCTTAATGGCTTCTCTCCAAAAAGTCTTGAATTTTTTTTTTAAATTATGTCCTCAGATCTCACTGATATTTCTGTTTTGACATTTCCAGGCCATATTCTCTCCTAACTTATAACCTATTGATTTAATTGGAAAAGAGTTTGGCCTAGGGTTTCTTAGCGTCAGATGATTAAATAAATTTATTATCCTTACTTTTTTTTTCTTTGTTGGGTGTCAGGACCAACTTTTGTTTATTGCCCTTATAGTAGTACCAAACTCAGATTCAAGGTGAATCAAATTCTGACTTCTATGTTTTTTAACAGAGGAATAGTTTAACTTCTCTGCTCATCTATTAGAGGAAATCTATCAATCCAGGAAGAAAGATCTACAAGGGAAAATGCGTCCTCAATATTTTCGTTGCCATTGTCACTGACAAGTAATGAGCGAGATGTGTGCAAACGCTGAGTTGTCTGGGCAATGGAATACTTAAATTCTGTGTTATGCCAAACACAGGAAATAATTTAAGCAGTGAAAAAATCAATTACATTATTTTAATTCACTCGTTAAGATTTTTATTATATGGTATCAGAGATCCATGCACATTTTGGAAGGCTACTTTTGTGCAGGCCATTACCACACTGTTACCAGACATTTGTGCACATATGTGGATATATTGTACTAATTAGCTCAGGCAATTTTGCAAATGTATGGCTTGCCACTGAGCATACAAAAGTGCTCATGAAATTCAAGTCTTACAGTATGAAAAGCAGATCATTAAATTGTCAGGTATTAGCATTTACCCAACATAAAAGCAGAAGAACAATTCTCGTCATTTTTGTAATAGTTTCCATCTGTCTACATAAAAAGTCATACAATAACAAATTCAGCATAAGAACTATCTCAGTTCTCAAAACCTAATTAAAAATTAATAATAAATTCTGCAGAAAATGATGATACCAGGAAAATGCTGGTACCATTTCACTGCAGTCCCTGATCTGGAATGACAAGAATCTCTAGAGTGATGGTATCTTTCAGCTTCCTTCCTGACACAGGAGAATGTCCTTGAGGATGTCTGTAGAGGGTGCAAAGTATAAAGGGAAACCAGAGCTTTCAAAGAGAGTTTTTCTGCTTACTTAAGAGTAGGGATTTGTTATGACAATTCCTAGTTGTAAAAGGCAGTTCAGTTCACATGCATAAGAAATGCCACTAGAAAAAAATATTTCTGTGTCATCAAGTCCAGTTCCCATTTTTGAAGCCAACATATAATCCCATTTACTAAAGTCATGAAATACCTTCTTAAAACTATGTTTTTGCTGACTATTCTTAGTGGAAATGACCTATTTTAACTTCCTTTGTGATTTCTAAGTTTTCTTCATGGTTAGTTTGCAACTATTTGGGGCTTTGGGGCAGATTTTTTTTTTTTTTTTTTAATTTTTTCTGATTACAGAAAACCCAGTGACAGTTTGTGTATTGTCAGATTTTATATGAAGCAAGCCTTCTGACTCTGATGCACACACTTGCATTGAAAGCTTTTTTCGAATGATCCTGCAATATGGTTTTTATGCCTGATTTTGAAACAGTCTGAGGTTTGCATGCTGCAGAAGTGGAACATGACTATTTGATTTCATAAAGTTTATGTAAATATGACTCAAAAATCACACTGCAGCCACGAGATAATGTATTCAGGAAACACCGTAGTTAATCTCAGGATTCTGTTTTAACTGATTCAAAGTTTGACAGATAATCTATCCTGTTTGTCTTTAAGAAATGTCAGTCTGCTCATGGCCTGCAGAAATACTGAAAGAACACCTTTTGATTCAATTAGCATTAACTAAGAAAATAGCATTTAGCCATGCATTTTAAGCAAAACAGTAAAAAAATATCAGTATGCTATAGCCTATGAACAATAAGATCCAAAGCTCCTCTTTGTCAGTTTGCAAGTCATTATCAATTGTAGAAAGAGGTGATTGCAACTTTGTTCCTGTTGTTTATAGCAGGAACACCTGACAATAATTATACTGTCATCAGAAATTTCTCTATTGAAATGCTTTATGTTGTAGCAGCTCTGCAATTTAGCACAACTGATTCAAGTGTTCTTGAGAATAAGAAACTGAATTAAAAAATATATGTCCAAATTTTCCATTCTGAGCTTTTTTTTTCACTTTGACTAGAGACAGTTTTGATGTTGATAACTACAATAAAAATTAACCCTTGTGCAATAATCAATTTCTTAAAAATCTTTCTCTGATAGAGAGAGAATTGGTGGTGGAACTGCTTATTGATGGAGAGCAGAACAATGCATGCTAAAGAGAAAAGTCTATTTAAAAATTGTTCCAAAAAGCATTAAGAATTATTTGGTAAATTCTTACTATTGATTTTACTGTTGACCCTAAGGTTTTATTATAATGACTTCTATTTCACAAGTGAAGAGGACTTCTGCTTCCTTATTACTAGAATTCCTTCTGCTGCTTCTTTTCCTCCAGTTGTCTTCTTAACTACATGCTATAGAGAAGTGTGCTTGTGCTTGACTATCTATGTGTAAAAGTCTATAAAACACAGTTTGTTGTATTTATTTCTGGGCAAAATTTGGCATCCCATTTATCATGGGATCATGCTAGGTTTGTGATGGTGTTGATAGCTGGCTTCTGTTTCCCTTATGAAGCCAAACTGTAGCCTGATTGAGTTGATAAATATGTTCCACATGCTTCTGAGATTTACAATCAGCAATCGCTATTTACTCAACATAACGAGCTTACGTGCTCTTAAAGATGAAACAAAAGGCAATATTGGGTGGGATAGCATCTAATTATTGACAACAACTCCTTCTGAATACCTCCTCTGTTATTCTTTTGATGTTCTTTTTATTATGTCTATACACTAGAAATTAAATTATAATAATGATATTAATATTCAGAGTATCTGAGTTTGTTTTCTTGTTTCTTACTTGTCAGTAGTTGTGGTTTAACCCAGTAGACACCACGTAGCTGTCCACCCACTCCTCCTCCCAGTGATGTGGTGGACAGAATCAGAAAAAATGTAAAACTCATGGGCTGAGATAAAGACAGTTTAATGGGACAGAAAAGGGAGGGAAGGGAATAATAATATTATACAAACCAAGTGATGCAGAGTACAAATGCTCACCACTCACTGATGATGCCCAGCCAGTCCCTGAGCAATGGCAGCACCCCCTGAAGACATCTGCCCTCAGTTTTATCATTCAGCATGACACCATAAAGTATGGGATATCCCTTTGGCAGGTTTGAGTCAGCTACCCTACCCCTACCAGCTTATTTTCCAGCCCCAGCCTCCTTACTGGCAAGGCAGTGTGGGTAGCTGAAAAGTCCTTGACTCAGTGTAAGCACTGCTCAGCAACAACTAAAACATCAGTATTAGCAACACCTAAAACACAGCACCATTCCAGAGACTGTGAACAAACTTACCTCTGCTGCGGCTAAAACAATGACAGTGTTTTAATCCCTTTCTTTTCCCTGCTTAGATTTTCATTTGTTCATTTCCATTATTTGAAAAGTTAATTTGAGAAGGCTAAATAAAAATACAGATTATATATTTTCATCTGAATAACAATACATTTGATCAAAGTTGAGGATTCTAAGAAAAGAAAAAGATGTTCCCAGACATTAGGCTTGTGGTAAAATCCATAGTCCTTATGTTTTCAAAGTGTAGTGTTTCTGAAGACAGCTACTATCAGTTATAGTCAAAGAGACTATGAGTAATATCTTCAAATCTTTTCATGTCTTTCATGAACCTAGGTTTTGGAGTGGTATTTGAGAACCACAATTTCAGGTTGCAGCTTTCCAGTTTTAAAAATTTAAGAATGAAGTTTCCAATGTAGTAGTCATAATAAGGAAAATTAAATCAATTAAGCTAAGTTAATTTGCTCCTCCTCAATTAGTATAAGGATAATTAACTTTTATGTGCCTGCCTTGACTTCACAGATACCTTCTGCCCCTTTTGGGAATGCTTCTCTCTGAGTAGTGTGCTGTATGTGCTGCTGCTGATTGCCTGTGTTTCTGTGGTAGTACCAGCAACTCTGGAAAGTGTGAAGCCTGTTCTGAATAATGGACAGAAACATACCAGTGTCACAAATTCTGCAGTAATCTTTAGATAGCTTCTTTTATCAGTTTAGAACTGAGAACAACAAGTGTCTCACCATTATCAATGTTCTGATTTAAATGGTTTATATTCTAAAGATTCTTTGAATTATGGTTGCTTTAAGAGTGAGTTATGAGTTTAAAAAATTGCTTTCCTTTGTTGCTTTATTGTCCCACTGAAAACAAGTCTGGACCTTACAAAGGTGAGAATCAGAAAAAAATAAATCTCTACCACTCTTCCTACACAGCTCTGACAAAGAAAAATATATTTATATATTTAATAGGAAG
>VXAV01004462.1:102701-123418 GCA_013399715.1 Alectura lathami
GAAGGCTCCGGGGAGACCTCATTGTGGCCTTCCAATACTTGAAAGGAGCTTACAGGCAGGAGGGGGACCGACTTTTTGCCCGGGTGGATAATGGTAGGACAAGGGGGAATGGGCTGAAACTGAAAGAGGGGAGGTTTAGGTTGGACATCAGGAAGAAATTCTTCCCTGAGAGAGTGGTGAGGGGCTGGCACAGGCTGCCCAGAGAAGTTGTGGCTGCCCCATCCCTGGCTGTGTTCAAGGCCAGGCTGGATGGGTTCCTGGGCAGTTTGATCCAGTGAGCTAGTGGTTGGCAACCCTGTCCATGGCAGGGGGGGTTGGAACTAGATGATCTCTGAGGTCCCTTTCAACCCAAGCCATTCTATGATTTTATGATTCTATGATTGTTGTCTTGGCTATGGATACAACCAATTCCGAAATAGTATGACTTTTCTCCCAGAGCATTACACAAAATACTGCTGAGTTATGTGAGAGCTGTGATGCTTTGTTTTATGGAAAACCTGGCAAAACTGCAATGTCTGTGCCTTTCAATCCTGAAAAAATGGCATTTGTTAATATACTCTATTCTTTTTTAGGGAAACACTGAGAGGACTGTTCATTTTTTCTCCCTCAGCTTTTCAGCTAGTAAGAGTTATATGAAAGTTTTAATGTATTTTCTAGTCTCTGAGTCCTGAACTTGGACTGCCTGAAATCTTTGAAGTTACTACTCTAGTCAAGTAGAGAGAACTATTTTTTATTTTTTTAGTAGAGCTTACTTGCAAAGGCCCTTCCTTTGGTGAAGTAGGAGAATTAGAAGTGCTTTTATGGCTTCTCTTTGAATAATATAAAAACAAACAAACAAAAAAGTAAATATCTTTCTAAAATAAAAGAGAAAAGAAAAGAAAAAGAAAGTTGGAAATTCATCACAAGTAAATAAAGTGATACCTTCATTCAGATGGTAAGCATATGATTAATCAGTGATTAATCAGAAGCTCAGGTAGCCAAGTAATAATCTTAGCAGGAGATGCAGTTGCATCATGCTGCATCAGCAAGAAATAAACAGCTTCCACCTTTGACTCCAACTTAAGAGTTCATTTCACAGTTTGAATGGAACAGATACCATGGGGTGGAGAGTCTTGGATCTGTTACCAGCTCTGATGCAGTCAGTGCAGACAATGAAATAATTTGTTAATCAAAATACAGATGCAAAACCCATTTCATAAAGTCAGTAGGAAATCCTTTATAAGTGAGCTTCTCAAAGGGAAGGCTGCCAATAACTGAAACCTTCAGGTATGTTACTTCCAAATGTTGGCTGAATTAGGCTCAGCCTTTACTCTGACTATTCTCCCTATTCAGAGGATCTCTACATTCATTGGGTTTTCCAAGCATGTAATTGCCAACAAAGGAAAACAAACAAACAAAAAAAAAAAGAACAACTGGGGGAAAGGACATACAGTGGCTAGCTGTGGTACAAAGTATTCATTTTCCTAAATAAAAATCTTCCTCCATAGATGAGGAAAGTGTATTAAATAAGCTAAGCTCTACATGCCTGTCCTATTGATTTTAGAATTGTAGTGGCAATGCTTGATTCAGGTGGAGTTGCTCTGACCCTTTCCAGGCTTAGTTGTTTTTTGTTCTTGTTGTTGTTGTTCTTTGTTTTGTTTTTCCCCTGAAAGTTTTAATATTAACAAATATATCTACTGTCTGTGAGCGTGTTGGGACTGGTGGTGGTGGGAGGTTTACAAAGATTCTGGTGCTCCACTGGCTCTAATGTGAAAGGCCTTTATTTTTTTAAGTTTAACATCAAACTTGCACTCAGTGCAGTAGATTTCAGGAGATGTGTATGTCCTTCTATTTTAGGTACCTAAAAGACACTATGTTTTGAACAATAACTTACTTTGAGCGAGGAATATTATAGGGATACTATTGATTGTAATGGAACACAGGTGATTTTGCTGAATGTTTTGGTAGGCTTAAGGAATAATTATCCTTCTGTTATGCATGAAGAAATAGCTAATACTGTAATTAACAAAATGTTAAATCATCTTTGTATGTGTTTAATTTTTTTTTTGTTGTTTTAATACAGCATTCTGAAAGAAATGGTAGTATATTCTATGATAATTTTGGAGTTCACGATAAGAAGCAATGCCATGAATTGTGTGTTAGTGAAGATGCCTGTTAGTACTTCTGAAAAGCAGACTCATGTTTCAGTTTGGGTTTTTAACGAGTTTAAAAATCCTATGACTTCTGCAGACCTTTCAGAAACATATTGGTCAACATAGCTGCAGCTTTTTAATTTTTATAATTGCTATATGAAATGAAGACACTTGCAGCTGTTAACTATATGACAACAGAATAACCATTAATGCTAAAATGACTTCAACAAAAGTAACTTTCCAGCATTAATTATAATAAATGAGATTCTTTAGTCAGAGAGAATGAAAAGGGCATTTAATATTTATCCAAGTATTATACTTAAGATTTTTTTTCTTACACTTTAAAGTGCCATAAATCTAGCATTTAAAATTGTTTGTTACGTTCAGTTAAAGGCTAAGTTCTGCTAGCTAAGGATAATCATAACCTAAACAAGAAAAACATGCATTAAATGTTTCATTATGCAATTATTAATAGAAAATGTATTTTAATGATTTCAAGCACATGGATACTTTGGTGTGCACAGAAGTGTTTTTCTATTCCTTCTGTTCTGTTGAATTGGAAGAGTGTTTTCCTTAAGTTGCAGACAAGGTTCTGATTTTAGCAGATCATTCACATTTTCCTTCTTAGTGCATCCATAAAGGTCTCTGTCATTGTTGTGGTTTTTTGTTTGTTTGTTTGTTTTTAACGGATTTTTTCCTATGTTTACAGACCTGGTGAAAGAATTAGAGCTGTTTTCACATAGATTAAATTGCAGCAGCTTTTTTATATATAAATATATTTTTTACTATAAAACACTAGCTGAAAAGATTTTTCTGTACTCAGTTTTATTCTGGCCTATTCATAGGCTAACTTTTAAGCTTTGCAGCAGGAAGGTGGATATGGAGAGAGACAGGGACTTTCATTGCAAGAAAAATTACTTCTTAGGAAATATTAGCATTCTAAAAGTGTCTGTGTAATTCTTTTGTTGTTGTTGTTTTGTTTTGTTTCCCCCTGGAAAAATTACAAAGGTTGTGTTTCAGTCAAACTTGATTTAAATCATGTGTTTCCTTAGAAGTGAATTCTATGTATGAAACTGAATATTCTGTCTTGATATTGCAGGCAATAATATTTCATTATAATCTTAGCTTACTTGGTTATGCATACTGTTGAGATCTTATGAACTTCCAATCCTTTTTTTTTTTTTTTTTTTCCATTTCTTTTACATTCAGTTTCTCTACTAATGAAAATATTTTTGTTGCCTTTATATTTTTTGTAATTTTTGGAGTTAAGTTTACATTGTATAATTACTTTTAAAGTGTTTTTGTTTTTGTTTGTTTAAATATTATGTGAAAAAAAGAAGGCAAATTTGAATTAATTTATAATTGTATATATAACATATATTGAATTGCTCTTATTTTTTCTATTCATCTCTTCTCTACTCTTTTAATTTCCAGTTAGTCTTTGTAGCTGCGTAGGTTTTGAAATCCTTTGGCCTTTTTTAAAAATTCCTTTTCTATAAAGGTTTTGTAGTCAATAGTTGATTATTCTAGTGGTAAAGGAAATTATTTGACTTCAAGTATAATAAATGTCAGAATGCTAATGTCTCTTGTAGGTGTTACCATCACCTCATGAAGATAATATATCATATGTCTTATTAACCATTCAGGGGTACAAAAATAAAGTAGCAGGACATGCTCCAGGAGAAATATTCATATCACTGCTTGGTGATTTTCTGTTTTATTATAAAATATCATGCAAACTATTAATATCAGTTGTAGATGTACATAAAAAAAAATACAAAGTTTTTTTTTCCTAATTTGATTAAGAAAAAAATTCAGAGCAAAAACTAACATTGGATAATAGTTCTTCTTTTGTAACTACGCAAAAAAAATCTGCCATGAAAAGCTTGACATTATTACACAGAAGATTTAATTCTTCTAGAATTAAGTAGATGACCTAATTCTTTGCTTTCCTGGATTATTCCCTACAGTAGCATATGCATAGCAGCATGCTAACAGAATATAGGTGTTTGCCACTTGGGTCTCAGAGCAATACAAGGCCATTTGTTACAGAATCACAGAATATCTTGAGTTGAAAGAGATCCACAAGGATCACCTTAAAAACCAAACCATATTTCTGAGTGCATTATCCAAAATCTCCCTGAACTCTGGCGGCTTGGGGCCATGCCCACTGCCCTGGGGAGCCTGTCCGTGCCCACCACCACCTGGTGCAGAACCTTTTCCTAACCCCCAGCCTGACCCTCCCCTGACACAGCTCCATGCCGTGCCCTCGGGTCCTGTCGCTGTCCCCAGAGAGTAGAGATCAGCGCCTGCCCCTCTGCTCCCCTGGGAGGGAGCTGTAGGCCGCCATGAGGCCTCCCCTCAGCCTCCTCTGCTCTGGGCTGAACAAACCAAGGGACCTCAGGCATTCCTCACATGCGTTGCCCTCCAGACACTTTCCCATCTTTGTAGCCCTCCTTTGGACACTCTTTAATAGTTGTATGTCCTTCATATATTGTGGCACCCAAACTGCACGCAATACTCACCAGGACACGCATGAATGATATGGTATAACATTGCAAGGCTTAGCCAAAGAATTTACAACTGATTACCTCCATAAGTTTTCCTCATCTCTTTATTGTCTACTGTAAAATAAAATTGTTCTCTCTAAGGTGATTTTTATTTTTAAATTTAAAATCTATTCTTAATTTTAAGAAGCTGTTCTTTTTATGTAACACAAAGGAATGATGTACGTAAGGGGAAAAAAAAAAAAAAAAAAAGGAAAGGAAAACTTCGTGACTGTTTTTCTGTGTTTTATTCAGGCCTGTTTGTTAAGGCTACCCAGTTCAGAATACAAGGTTAATGCAAAGGTCAGGGGTTCTGTTGTTGTTTCTTTATACATATAATTACGTATATATATATTTATATGTAAAATCAAATAAAAAGGCGTACTCTAACATGGCTAGTTTTTATTTTCAATATAATTCACAAGTCAAATCATGTTGGAATAAATTTTTAAAAGATATAGAAAGCATTTCTTTTATGCTGCATAGCTTTACTGAAGGAAATAAAACCAACACTCTTTAAATGTAAATATTCATTCTTCTAAAATGATAATCTCAGATTTATTTTTTCATAAAATACAGACTGTAGGGACAGGAATAAGCCTCCCACTCAACAGTCCCATTCTTTCACAGACAATTTTGTTGTATACTTACATGTATAAATTGGTTTAGCTTGAACGGAACATCACTAAATGAAAAGGAAATCCAATTTCTACATTTGTCGTGAGGTAGGAAGAAACTATGGGTTTGAAGATGAAAAATGATTACTTGACCACTGCATTCCATTTTGTCTTTATGCCTTTAGTCTTTTCCATTTCTGGATATGAAAGAAAACAAATTTTTAAGTGCAAAATATTTTGCAGTGCAAATCTTCATCTGGCCTATGTCTCTGGTCTCTAAACCAATGTTCTTCCTTTCCTCTGTCTGTGAAGTGTGATCCCAATCTTTCAGCATTATTTTTAAAGCCATCTAGCACTAAGATCCAGACTTGGCAAATTCTTCAGAAGGTTGTTGATGAAGACTGGTACTTGCAATATTCTAGCTGAATTGTTCATAACAGAAGATGAGTCGATTTGGAACATCCATGCAAATGTCTGTGTGCATGCATATATATATTTATATAGAGAAAGCATTTACAGAATATAAAAAAGTTTGTATTAAAATGATTTTTCAAAAAAGAAACACAATAATACCCAATTCCAGGAACAACAGTTTGTAGGGTTAGCAGTATAGAAATAATTAGCAATGATTTAAGATGTCAAACAAATATTATTTCCACCTTTTGCATTTCCTGGCTTGCAGAATTAGAAGGCAACAATCTTGGTAGCCTTTGCAATGCAACAGAGCTCTGTATCATTAGAATAACTGAGTAAAACAGGCAAATGAACCTATAAGGGATAACAGAATATCCAAGTTTTATTTGATACGCCAGCTTCAATTATAGTCCAATTAACATCCTTATCTCAAGATTAAAAAAAATAAAAATAAAAGGAAAAATATTTCACTAAAGTGTTTCTGGAGATTGTGATGTACAGTATATTTAATTGGATATTTTGGCTTTAATAATGGTATAAGGTAAGAAATGTTCATCAGTAACTTTAACTTTTGAGAACAGATTTAGTACTTACAGCAGAAAATGCTGAGGCTGAGCAGCAGCACCCTGTTAAAGTTATTGAAGTCTTAGATGTTCAAGGCCAGAGACAAGCCCATTCATTAGGCTGAAAACTGAATTTCAGCTTCTTATAGATGAGAAACATATTAGTTACTCTTTCACTCAGACAGGCTGATTCTGAAGCCTGACTGTGGATGATTCCACTTACCATTGTCCCTAGGAAGCAGCATATGTTCATAGGATTCTGTTAAATATTCCTGCCCAGGAAAAGAGCAGGAGGAATACCAGTCAGGTTTTATTTTTAGTTATCAAGAAGTAATTGTCAAGAAAAAGCTGCTTCAGATAGTTTCTGTTTGGGCTGGGAGACAACAGCAATCACCAACTGGTAGCTTAGACTGCTACATAATTTGCTCTACAAATGGTAGAAGGTAGGCTGTAGGATTTTGGTTGCCAGTTTTTAAAAATCGAGGAAGTTAACTGGGACTACTAGCCAAACCATAAGCAGGTTAATTAACACAGGAAAGCACACGTCTTATCTGGAAGACACTAATCAGAGCTGGCTTCTGCCAACAAGCGAGCATAATATGCGTTGCTTTCCAGCTAGAATCCTCACTTGACCACACAACCAACAATAAGTTAGGCTGAGCCAGAGTCAATGCTAGGATGAAACCACACTCAACTGTACAACCCAGGTAAACCCAGCATTCCTCTCCACTGTTCACATTGTATACAAGTGTCCATATAGTTGCATCTTTTCTCATACTGCCTGCTGTTGCTTACAGAAAAGCAGGGTTCCTTCTCATCTGTAAAGGAAAATTATACTCACTACTGCTTTTCTTAGTTCTGACAACAGCAAAACAAAATAAATCCAAGTATTCCCAATCTAGATCCAAAACAGATTGCCAGAATAGATCCAGGTATTTCCTTTTACTTCAGTATCAGTATGTGCAACTCATTCCCTCAGTATCTATCCCAAGACCACGGGGACTTCAAGGAAGAACATTATTGCTATTGTTCCTTTACAGTCAATGTTGAGTGTAATGATCCACAGCTGTCACAATGAATCATCAGTAATTGACTTGAAATTCCCTAAAGGATTCTAGCATCTACTAATAGGACAACAATTTTGGTGGCTTACACCTTTGTGTTTTCTCCCTTACAGAAAACTGTGAGAGGAAACAGAGGCATTTTTATTTTAAGCCAAAGAGTATGAGAATGGTATCCTGGGGTGCATTAGAAAGAGCATGGTTGAGGGAGGTGATCCTCCCCAAGTATTATGTCCTGGTGAGACCCCATTGGCAGTGCTGGATCCACCTCTGTGCTCCCCAGTCCAATAAAGAGAGGGAACTACTGGAGAGAGTCCAGCATAGGACTACAAAGATGGTTAGGGGCCTGAAGCACCTCCTTTATGAGTAAAGGCTGAAAGACCTGGGGCTGTTTAGCTTAGAGAAGAGAAGACTGAGAGGGGATCTTATCGATGCTTATAAATATCTGCAGGGTAGGTGTCAAGAGGATGGCGCCAGGCTCTTTTTGGTGGTGCCCAGTAACAGGACAAGGGGCAGTGGGCACAAACTGGAGCACAGGAAGTTCCATCTGAACTTGATGAAAAACTTCTTTACTTTGAGGGGTGACAGAGCACTGAAACAAGCTGCCAAGAGAGGTGGTGGAGTCCTTTTACCATCTCCCAGAAATAAATTAAAGGACATATACCTGGAGAGAGCTTCCAGTCTCATCCACAGGGCAGCTGCTCCTTGCCCTGGTGTACAAATTAGTTCCCTTTACTCAATTTTGAAGATTTAGTGCATAGTAAAGTATGTATCCTTTCTAGTCTTTCCTACTATTCAGTAGTGTAATTTACAATGAAATGTTGGTATTGCTATCAAGTATGAAATAGGTATGATATTTTGAGATCATACAATTTCAGCAGCTTTTTTTTTCTACTTATAGAAGATATTTGAAAGCATTTAATGCCCCGAATTTTTCTTTGTTTTACTCTCAAACTATTTAATATGTTTTTGTGGAAGTTTCTGTGCCTGCATGCACATTAGATTTTTGCCTTCTGACGATTTTCTGTGATTATTGATACATTTAGCATGTGCCATGAGCACAGAGATGTTTAATGTTTATTGGTCAGGAATTCTGAAAAATTTAAGACAAGCAATATTGGTTTTTCACTTAAAAAGGGTCCTGTTTATACTGGGGAGTGAGGCTATTAGAACATCTGTTTCATCTGTAATTGGAACTGTTTGGGTCTCCTGGCATAAACAAGGTCCTAATTTTGTAGATATGTTTGTAAATTACTTAAGTGTTCTCAAATTCAAACAGAAATCTTTATGAAAGAGAAATAAAGACTTGGATATCCAGTTGCAGAAGGCTTTCTCTTCTGCTTGAGTTTTGACTTTTGGATGCATTACAGGATGAAATGATGTAGATAAGCCGCATGAATCAGTACAAGGTGCATCTGAAAAGCTTCTATTCATACCTGTCGACTGCTTTTTAGTCATGCTGTTAGCAGTGTTCAGCTGTCTTTTAAGTCAGTCACTATTTTAATTACATCAAGCAACTGTTCAGCCATACGTACCTGTTTTCTCTGGATTTTTGTTGTTGTGAATATTCACTGGTGTTTGATTTATTCAAGTTATCTGAATAAATCACACAGTAGTCCTGACAGCTCAATAGGATTTTTGTGGATAAAACCGATGAATCTATGCCAATATTTGTTGTGACAAGAAATTATGTCCATGGCTTCCAGATGAGAAACCTCTTCACTAAAGTACCATCTTGTTTAACATACACACTTACATTTAACATATAAAGTATCATCTATTTAACAATTACAATAATAGCAACTTAAAGGTTAGCCAAAATACGACTGTACTAACAATGGAATTTATGTTCACTTCAGTATTAAACTGTGCTTTTTAGGTAACTTGAAACAACTTCTCTCTGCATCTGACTTCTGCTGATTTAACAGTATCAGACTGATGAGATTCAGAGTGATTCACCATTTCCTCTGGCTTCATGCCTAAATCTAGTCAGCCAAGACTAGACTTCCAAGTTTAGAATATCATGCCAGATGTTGACTAAGCTTATGTTGTGAGGCTAGAAGTCATTAGAGCTTTTATGTCTTCAGTTAATGTGGCCAAGTTCTATTTTTTTTTTTTAAATAGAAACATGAAGACAGGCTTTTTTTTTTCTCTGCATTTGCCTCTATTTACTGAAAGGACCTATTATTTATGGTTAAAGATATCTATATTATTATTGTAGTTTTATGAACTAACATACACAAGTTAATTGACTACATGACATTTATAAGCTGCATACTGCTGTTGGCTTTGCCCCTCCCCCATTTTCCTTGTAGTTTTTGTTAAATAGAGATAGACTTTTATCTTATTATGCTACCATGTTTGCACCCGTGTATATTCTGTTGTAACAACTTAACCAAACTTGCCAGACAGAAAAACAGGGATGAGAATATGAGTTTTATTTAGTTTTGTTTTTGTTTTTTCCTTCTGATTTTTTTTTTTTTTTTTTTTTTTTTTTTTAATCCTAGAGAAAATTGACATCAGTTTGGCTTCAGGCAGCTTTAACTTTTGTGATCCCATACTTACTCAGCAGATTGCTTAAGGTCTCACTGTCCTTGACATTGAATCAGCAATCATTTTTATGTGGATTTAACTCTATGGGGAAACTTACATAGCACATTAGGTGTCTAGCATATGTTGTGCTTCAAAGGGCACATGTATGCATCTTTCTGCATCTTTGTTTCTTCAGTAAATAAGTTTATTTTGACTGAATGGAAAATAAGAATTTTCACTGAATGTTTGAGTTTGTATGCATACTAGCTCATGTTTCTGATAGAGTAACTGGTCATACACTGCATTTCTCTTGACTACCTCTTCTTAAACTGTACTATTCAGGTGGTAGTGTGCAGTATTTCTTCACTGAATGTGTTGATATCAGGGTACTGTTTCATTGTTTGCAACTTTGCAATTGTAGAAGCAACCTGCAAAACCCGACATGTTTCCATAAATAATTTCAAAGAATGATTTAGATGAAACACAAACTAGTCTTTTAGAGCATAAAAGTGTCACCATTAAGAGTATCACTGTAGTAAACTTCTAAACTCCCGTGTTATTCTTTCTTTTGTTCAACATTTCAGTCTTGTGTGAATATACATATATATATATAATATATTTTGTAAAGTGGTCAAAAGCATATTAGAGAGCAACTTTTCTAATGCATGAATACAAAGTGATGTAATATATCTATTGTTCTCACTTCTCCCACTCACATAATTTTGTTTGATGTGATTGTCAGAGCAAGATGTAATGTTTTTTCTACTTTTATTTTCCTGAAATATATATTATATTTCAAAGCATGGTGAGACTTTGCTATCCAATTTGTACATAATGTATAGGTATCAGTTTTAAATTGCAATTCCTAGAAGAGAGATAAAAATAGCACTCTATTTATTGCTTAAACAAAGAAAGTACATAGCAAAGTAAGGACCGTATACTTAGGGATAGAGATAAGCGTTTTAATCTGCAATGTCCAAAACGTTTTTACTACTTACAGTGAGGCAAAGAATTTTCCAAAATACTATCAAAGTATGATAATTGTAGTTTATGCAGTTAGTACTAAATTAGGCAACAGCTTACCAGCTGTACACTCTTCTCGGTCTTCGTTAAACTCCATACGAAAGCTACAAAACATAACAAGAAGGGGAATTACCTTGGTAGAATTTAGTAACTCTAACAATCTAACTCTATCTAATCCAACAATGGCTTAAGGACTGGTTGCAAGATCATACCCAGAGAGTAGTGGTCAATGGCTCAATGTGTGGATGGAGGTTGGTGATGAGTGGTGTCCCTCAGGGGTCTGTACTGGGACCGATCCTCTTTAACATCTTCGACGACATTGACAGTGGGATCGAGTGCACCCTCAGCAAGTTTGCCAATGACACCAAGTTGTGTGGTGCAGTCAACATGCCTGAGGGAGGGCATGCCATCCAGAGGGACCTGGACAGGCTGGAGCAGTGAGCCCAGGAGAACCTCATGAGGTTCACTAAAGACAAGTGTAAAGTCTTGCACCTGGGTCATGGCAACCCCCACTATCAATAGAAGCTGGGGGATGAAGGGATTGGGCAGAGCCCTGCCAAAAGGGACTTGGAGGTACTGGTGGACAGCAAGCTGAATACGAGCCAGCAGTGTGCCCACGCAGCTCAGAAATCCAACTGCATCCTGGGCTGCATCAAAAGAAGCATGGCCAGCAGAGCAAGGGAGGTGATCCTGCCCCTCTGCTCTGCGCTGGTGAGACCCCACCTGGAGTGCTGCATCCAGATGGGGAGTGCTCAGTACAGGAGGGGTATGAACCCAACAGGGGTGTGTCCAGAGGAGGGCCACAAAAATCATCCAAGGGATGGAACACCTTCCCTGTGAGGACAGACTGAGAGAGTTGGGGCTGTTCAGCCTGGAGAAGAGAAGGCTCCAGGGAGACCTGACAGCAGCCTTTCAGTATCTAAAGGGGAGCTACAAGAAAGAAGGGGACAGACTCTTTAGCAGGGTCTTTTGTGATAGGACTAGGGGAAATGGTTTCAAATTGAGGGAGGGGAGATTTAGACTAGATATAAGGAGAAAGCTTTCTATGATAAGGGTGGTGAAGCACTGGCACAGGTTGCCTAAAGAGGTGGTGGCCGTCCTGTCCCTGGAGACCTTCAAGGTCAGGCTGGACAGGACTCTGGACAACCTGATCCAGCTGTAGGTGTCTCTGTTCATTGCAGGGGACTTGGACTAGATGACGTTTTAAGGTCCTTTCCAACTCAAGCAATTCTATGATTCTATCTAATCCCTGAGACCATTCTGCAGATGCCACTAAAACTTATTTTCAAGATTATTTTTATCTTGCAAATATGGTCAGTAAAACACATTATCTTCTCAAATTATTATAAAGCCGGCAGGAAGGAACCTTTCTATATTAACACCAACTTTGGCAAATTTTCTCAGTACCTAGTTGTGATTCAATCATGAAACAAACAATATCTCAGAAATCAAGACTCCTAGAGGGAGGGAAGCAGGGAAAGTAGGAAGTTTCAGCCCTAAAATAATAATTAACACTTACAGCTATATTAAGTGGGCTCTTTTACTTCATGAATCTTTTAGTTTAAAAGTGGTTCAACTATCTTTAAAATACATACTTATTTTCTTTAAACATTACAAAGTGCCTGTACTGATTTTTTTTTGAAATATTTTCCAGAATTTTCAGTCTGCAGCATGTGGTTATAGTGTACAAAATAGTCGCACTGCTGCACAAGCTTAATGCTCACTTAATAAGAATATAAGTTTTATATAAGTTGCTAGAAGTCATAAAACTTCAAAATGAAATTTTCAATTTAATCTGAAGGAAAGTACACACACACACACACACACACACACACACACACACACACACAAAACCACACACACACAAAACCCAGTATTTTCCTTAATGTTTATTGGCATTAAACTTGATCTTGATTGGACAAAAATGATTCAATTAATTCTTACTTTGGTTTTATTTGGAAGCTAAACAAAGATTATTCCTTGCTGTGGGCCTCCTTGTGTTTATGTATGCCTGTTGGCTATAGTGAACTTAAAAATAAAATAAATATATACTTCCTTTTGGTACTTGTTAGATACCCAGTACTAGGTGTTATTGTTTCTTTTATAAAGCTTCTTGTTTCTTTTAAAAAATCTAAATTATTTAACAACATGTTTAGACAATATATCTACAAAATGACACATAACAATTTCAGAAGTCTTTGGTTGTCATTCCTATGTCCATAGAATCAATTGGCACTGGAAGAGAGTTTGCCAGATCCAAACACAAACTCAAAGCAGAATCAATCCTGAATTTAGACTGACCCTGATCATGGCTGTATTCAGTTGGATCTTGGAGACCTTCAGGTACAAATATTCTAAAACATATTTGGGCAACTAGCTTTCATGTTTTGGTGTCTTCATAGTTATGTTCCTTTTCCCTTATATCTAGTCAGATCTTTCCTGTTACAATATATAATCATTGCCTCTTTTTCTACTGTGTTTTCAGCAAAGAGCCTGGCAGTTCTCAGGAATCTTCTCTTAAGATCTGTTCCAGCAGGCTAACTTATATTTTGAGTAGAAACACTTTAATTCACTTAACTGTTTATTGTTTGTAAATGAAGGTTTCAGGAGGGAATGTAAATGTAAATGAAGTCCAGGAGGGAAAAAAGAGTTTAGTTTGAGACTATAGCATCCTTATCCTCTTCTGTTGAGTAACATACTGATTTTTTGGTAATGTGTATTGAAGCTCACATAAGAGGCTTTTCTTTCTTATTTATTCCCAGCTTACTGTGAATTGTTAAAGTATCATCTGTAGCACATTAAGCAGCAGGTAGTCAATATGCTATGCACTGAAACATGTCATCAGGTTGCTGTAGTGTAGATTATTCATGGTCATCAAAGAGAACATGCATATCATAGTTGCTTATCAACCCCTCCCCACAGTTACTGAACCATGTTTCAATTTTCATGGCCTTCACTGCATTGATACCAGCTAATGGTATGCAGCAAAGTACAATCAGGTTATCTGTGTTGACAGTACTTTTTCAATATTGCCCTTGTTGGTTTGCCAGTAAAGTCAAAAGAACATCTGCTGTATGAAGTGTCCTTATTATATCATGATCTTCTTCTTAAAAAAAAAAAAAAAAAGAAAAGAAAAAAAAAAAAAGAAAAAAAGAAATCAAAAGAAACAACCCTTTATATTCTCATAAGAAGGTGATATATCAAGGTGATATATCAGTATGGGTGTGGTAGTGACCTTCTCACAGCTCATGTAATATATGACTAACAAAGCTGAAATTTTTTCATCTTAGTATGTTATTCTATTTCTCTTATTGAGGCCATTAAACTTGACTATTTGACTATTAAGTTGTTCTAGAAAAAGCAACATTTTATGATGGTTTCTACAGATTAATAACTTTAATCTTGCTATCATAAGACATGCAAACTTTTGTCTAACACTTACTCTTAACAGTCAAAAAAGGAAGATAAATAACTTTATTTTTGTTAAACTGTAGAACATCCTCACTTTCTGAAACAAATAGATATCAGAAGTCACTTCACTGGAAGTCACTTGGAAGTGCTTTCTTGATGAACATGTTTAGCTCATAGGCATAGTAAGATAAGCCTTTGAAGAAGGCACAGGATTGACCCAAGCATGGTCTTGTTAGGATCACTGAGTTTCACTTTTTCTGTAATGGAAGGTACAATGATTATAAAAAATCACCCATTTCCTGTTTTGTCTTTTTAATGAGCTGACAATTAAGAGATTTGAAATTAGGTATGGCAGATGCAAAATAAATTCTTTTAACTTAATAAAAAAAGAAGTTGTCAAGATCTTTTTTTTTTCTTACAGATAAGAACATTCTTGAAAAAGAGGAGATAGAGGCCTCATGTGAACATAAGTGTAAAGCAAAGAACAAATTTTGCTTGAAGGTTACTCTGTTAACCCAGTAGGCGTTTCTAGAATTATTTTAAGATAAATAGTTATATCTACCAACTACTGTTCAGATTTTTCAAAGATATGTACTTTTTATCTCTTTTCTTTACATACTCATCTGTCATTTATGTGTCAGTGACACCCTCAAAACACAACTGAATCTAATCTTCCAAATATTTACACTCTTACTGGTGGATGTATACAACAGCATTTAATTGCTGCTATCTTCCTACACCCTTAAGCACTGGTGCTAGACAAAAATCCTAAAACTTTGAACAAGGATTCTTAGAAAATGTACTTCCTCTTTTTTTTTTTTTTTTTCCCCCTCTGATTTTTTTGGCTTGCTCCGAGGTCTTCTAAACTATCTCTATGGGTTTCTTTTGTGCCAGCAGAGATCAGGAACAAAAGAATTTAGCTGCACAGGCAAACTGGGATTTGAGTCTTTTGAGGCTTTTTAGTTTTAGCAGATCCTTGAAATTCATATTCTCACAACCCACAGGAGTGACTTAACACCAAGTATTATCCAATGACTGTCATGTGTAAAATGAATAAAGAACTGCTGGGCTAGGTTACAAGATTCTGCCTCTGGCTGTATTAATCACAGGAAGGAGTCCTGAAATGTAGTTTTTCTTCCCAGGACTGGATCAGTAATATGTGCTTGTTAATAGCTTAAATATACACAACTTCCAGAGAACACACATTCTGTCTTTATAGCTGAGAGTTTGGCGCTAGGACACAGATTTCTCAGACTTCAGTTTTATCTTTGACCCTGTGAATTTTTATTCTTTCTGCAATACAAGAGCAGAGAGTGTCAAATCCTTTACAGTTTCTTCAGCTTATCTTGTAACTTGGTGGTTAGCACAACTTTCTGTGGCTGGGGTGAAACTCTTACTGACACTACGCTTTTCTGAAAGAAGATAAACATTAGTACATTAGGCTTTTATTTTCATGGAGAGTTAACATTTATTTTGTTTGTTTTGTTTTTTATTTTTTTTTCCTTTAATATATTAATATTATGATTCCTGTATATAGAAGAAAATATTTATTTTACATAAGGCACCCCTTTTATGAAAAGATTTCCATCTTTGCACCATAAAAGATGTGAATTCTGCCCTTCACCATGGTTTGAATGCCAGTTTGATGCCAAATTTTCTTATGTAACTTCTTAAGATCAACCGAATAATGCTTGGTCATATATACTGATATCCTCAGGACCAAAGGAAACATCTTTCCTTCTTGTATACAGATTTTACTTCAAAAATAAAGAAATACTTAAATGGGGATTTGGGATAAGAATGGGTTTGGGATAAGAATGAAGGAACAAAGTTTGCATCTGAGAAGAGAGGAAAAAGGAAGGGGATAAGGAAAGCAAGCAGTCATCTTTGGTTGACATGATTCCACAATGTGGCATAAACCTGAAGAGAGGGTAATATTTATTGTACCATTCTTTAGTTTGGGCCTTTTAATTTTTTTTTTTTTTTTCTAATAGTAACATAAAAAATATAATTTCCTTATTCAGTGTTGGATTTCTTATCTTATAGACATGTCAGATGTTCAGCTTTCCATCAGGCTTAGCGATATTATTTTTTTGCAGTTAAATGAATCTCTTTTCTCTTTTTTTTTTTTTTTTTTCCTTTTTTCAGGCTCATTGAACATGTTGTTAATGAAAGTACCAGCTGACCTAAGTATATTTTTGGTAACTGAATTGTCCCTAATATATGTGAACATTTATATGCTTGCACTTAATGGTTTTCATTAAATTCAAGGAGTGTTGCCTGCTAGAAGATTACACTTACATTTTATTTTCTAAATAAGAAAGTGTTGTAGAATTGGAGCTGACCTTCGCCTTTAAAGTAGCAGAAGTTGGATGAACAAATAATGAGTGTACACTGAAATTATTTGTTAAATATATTTTACAATGGAAAAAAACTCTAAAATATTTAAATGTGCTCTGAAGTATAGCTTACTGACTTCAAATGAAGCAGAGAGTGAGTACCAGTAGACTTTAGATGGTTGAGTTAGATACCTAATCTGGGAGATGAGAGAGAAGAAAAGAACCTATGCTTATGTGCTTGGTATTAAAATACATCTTTTAATCAGAATAGCAAAAGTTTAAACAAACAAAGAAAGAAACAAACCAAACAACAACTCAAGCCATTATTCCCCTACTAATGATGGTCACCTGTTCTAGAACCCCGGAAAACCTTGGTCCCTATGTTTCTCCTTTCTACACTATCTGGCTATCTGCCAGAATAGCATAATTCCTTTGACAATTATTGCGAACATACTTTGCATTTTACTTGCTGCTGCCTGCTGTATTGTAACAATTTTTCGTGCTCAAAAGGAAAGTGGAGGAATGGGTGAAAATTCCAGTGATCTGCTGCTTCAGGAAAGCTAGCCCATATGACTAAAAGATGCCACATTATTTGTTTGAGAACATTTTCTTTTTCTCCTGTGGCTTTATTGTCAGCGCTTTTAAACTACCTTAGCAGTACTGCCTTCAGTAACAGAAAAGAGGGAAAAGTTTACAGAAAATGAAGTATCTTCTTTATTTACTCTTTCTCATGCAGCTGTTCCCAAGGAATATATGTAGTGGGTAAATGGCTCAGACGCCTTGGTATTTCTAGAGGAGCATCACCTATTTTTTCAGATTCATTGTGTGTTTTCTGGACATCAATAAAGTGGTAGGTGTAGATGGCTTGCAATTTCTTTTTGATAATTTTTTTCCCTCATGGGGAGCTCAGTGGAATACCTCTAGAATGAAACTAGCTGAGTGTAAAAACTGCACTCTTCAGAGTAATTCCATATACTTCTGTGAAAGTAAAATATATGGCAATTTGGCTTTTTTATTTTCAGGCTCTATTACAAGTTCCTCTAACCCACTGCTAAAGTACAGGCATAATAATCAAAATGGTTTTCAGACTATTGTTTTTGTTGTCTATTTCACTGACATTTTCTTCACTTTGGAAAAAAATTATAGTAGATAATGGACATGGGAATATGAAATATTAGCTTGTATTATGCATTTTATTTTTCTGATGCAGCTTTGTTCCTAGCTCAGCCTAGGTTAAATAACAGGGTTGTAATATGTGAAGGAAAAGAATCCTTCATGGCATTAATACAGCTGTGCTGTAGTTTCAACAGACAGTAGTTTGTAATTGCCAGCTGGATAGCTAGCAGACAGATTTTAGGAGCAGACCACCCAGTGTGGTTAAGTAGATAGAGAAAGCAGAGTAATTTACTAATCCTCTTTTATAATTCAGCTGTTTTGTTCTCATCCTTTAGGGGTGTAAGGTGATTTAAAAAATCTGGAATGTTTTACAGATTAATTATTTTTGAAATGTGAGTACTTCAGGGCGAGTAAACTAGCCAGATCCCTCGGCTCCTCCTGATGTCTTTACAGCACCTTGATACATGTATTCTGAATTTATTCTGCACATGACAAACCCAAAAAATATTTGACAAATGCATGAAAAATGTTTGTTTTTTGTCTAAGTTGGTGACATAATTTTTCTAACTCATTGATATGTTAAAAGATTCTTCCCCCATAACATGTTTTGAAAATGCTATTGCTCAAGATATTGCTAGCATAAAGAAAAAACTAGGTCATTGAGTTTGATCTGATTATGTTGGTTATTAATCTTATTTAATTGACTACCATAAGTTGCTTTGGAGTGGGGGATGGGCTTGGATTAGCCCTCAGATGAATGACATCCAAATCCAGTTGATTGAGTTTGCCAAGTCCTTTCTTCATGCTAAAGTTATTATGAAACAAAAGTAATATTTATGAACATCTCTGTACTTGTACGTGGGAGGGGAATGTCTCAGATTATGATCCCTGTTCCCAAGGCTATTTTTGTTTGTGTATCATACAGTTGTTGGATAAATTACTAAGATAACATGAAACAAAATCCTCTTTCATTTCCATTCCTCCCTCTATGGTACAGCCAGATGTTCTAAACACTTATATTGAAGCATGTTTTTTTGTGTTTGGCAGTTCTTGTGCTGAAATATGCTTGACTTTGCATAAACAATGTCAAAACTTCAGACAGAGACAAAGGTCCCACATGTAGACTACACACCATGTTTGTGTACCATCACTGGGGAACCAAGACGTGGTATTTAACACCCTCCAACTGAGAAGAACTGAAACTTTCTCACCTAATTGGAATGAATGCTTTGAGCAGTCCTCTGTTCTCCTTGTAGGTAGAAAAACATCTGTTTTCCACAAACTGATAAAGCGTAGTTTCACCCCTAGCTCATACATACCTATCCCTGTCAAAATCAATGTCGCTCTGAGGGTCCCTTGAATTTCAGCTTAGAACTTACAGGCTTCAAAATAAAGTTCCTCAAAAGGCAAAATCACTTTTTTTTTTTTTTTTTTTTTTTTTTTTGCTGTCCTNTTTTTTTTGTCTCATGATTTTGGACTTTGGGTATATCTGTATCAGCATATTATTTTGGTGCCAGTGTGCCATGATGTAATGAGCTGTGCTTCCTATTGCAGAGCAGTGTTTCATTGGAGAGGATTGGAGTCACTCTGATTGAAACTAAGCAGAAAGCAGTGTTCCAGGAACAAATGTAACATGCCCCAATTTCTGCTGGGCTGTTAGTTCATAGGATCATCATAACTGGAAGTAAATTTCACCAAACATGCATTGTATCATTCTGTAATCATCAGTTATGATTATTCTTTTACATGACAGCAATTAAAAATGCAGAACATGCTATCTTGATTCTGGTCTGGCCCACAATGTTATGNTAAACTAGTTTTTATCTTAACTCTCAAATTCTACTTTTTTTTTTTTTTTTTTCTCTTCTGTATTCCAATTAAATATTTAGTCAATAAAATTGTCCAGGATTTTAATGTCATGTGAAATATCATCTGACTCCTTGGTCATTGACTAATTTATGTAGAAACATTCAGTAACTTCAGTATTTGTATGCCAAGTGTATAAAACTCATTGCAACTTCCTGAGGAGGGGAAGTGGAGAAGGAAGTGCTGGTCTCTTCTCCCTGGCAAATGATGACAGGACACATGAGAATGGCACAAAGCTGTGCTAGGAAAGGTTCATACTGGACATTAGGAAAAAATTTCTTTTCTGTGAGTGTGCTAAAACACTGGAACAGGCTTGCTAGAGGAAGCCTCATGCCTGTCACTTTTCAAGAGAGATCTGGATAATGCCCTCAGTAATATGCTTTAACTTTTGGTTAGCCCTAAGGTGGTCTGGCAGTTGGACTTGATGATCTTTGAAGGTTCCTTCCAAATGAACTATATAATCAACATACAGAAATATATGAAGTGACTTTGTGCTGTTCCTGTTCTAGTCATTGTAGTGCACATAAATAGTTTTTCTGTCTCCTAACCTATCAGTCATATATGAAATTAAAGTCCTAGTTGTTCTGTAATGTTATGGCTTTATATAATCAGCTGTAAATCATTCTGCTCTTTTATTTCATGACATAAATTACTTTAAATCCACACCCAATATATTGTACACTTGCTGCCCAGTTTCGTCTGGTATTATGTATTTTCCAGTGTTTCTATTCCTACATGGTTTTATTTCTTTTCTTTCATTTGCAGTTTCATACGGAATCTTGTTCTGTAGTTTTCTGTGACTAATTGCTTCCTGATTTTTTCCCCCTTTTCCGCTGAGCTTGTCAGTTACTTCCTATAATGCAGACAAGGGATTATTATTATGTAGCTGATTTTAAAAATATATATTAATACCATTTACTGACATTTTACTTAAAATATTTTAACTGAAAAATTGTCTGTATAATGAAAAATTACAATGTTTCTCAGTGAGAAAATGGCATATAGATGGAAAGTCTCTTGAGATTTTTCAAATGATGAAAGAGGAACTGCATTCTCTTGTTTAGGAAAAGATACATTCTTGAATGCTGAGATTACTG